>CAEGAE010003882.1:0-63943 GCA_903067095.1 Girardinus metallicus
ATAGATAGATAGATAGATAGATAGATAGATAGATAGATAGATAGATAGATAGATAGATAGATAGATAGATAGATAGACAGATAGAGTTAAATTTTCATATGGTTGAATGTTAGAATTGTTTGTTAAAAAACAAATAATTCTGAGTCTAAACTCAACCTTGGTTGAGCTAAGATTTAGCTATATGAAGATGCAACTTATTGAATAATTAATATTTATTCAAAAATTGTATCAAGAAATATACTTTGATTTAATTCCATCAAGTCTGTTACAGCACAACTTTTTTTCTTATATTGTTAGTTGGCACCTTTAATGGAAGTGCTGTGCTCTCTAACCTTTGACAAATGGCACTGAGCTGCATTTTAATAACAGATCAAGCCTGGTCCTGTTTCAGGAATTTCCATCTCGCTGAGGATTAAGTCACAATACTTCGCACTCTGAGTGCATAGTAGTTTTTGATTGGCTGGAGGGTGTCCATTATTTCTCATAAGTGACAGCTGCAAAGTAGTTTCACAACTGAAACTGCTTTTTAGCCATTGTAAATTAATGAGCTCGATCCACCATAATGACTGCCATCAGGTGGCTGTGGACAATGCAACATTAGGAATAAATGAAGTAAAAAAGGAAGCTGAATACTTAATAACACCAAGTGCAGTCCTTCACTGTATTTTCAATATGACTAAAACATAGGTTCCAATGACTAAAACCTATGTTTTAGTCATATTGACTAAAACATAGGTTCCAATGTTCTCTGAACTTTATTTGACCTGAGTGATCGTCACATACTGTGCTAATTAACTTGCTACTTTAGCCATCCATCAGCAGTGGGTGCTGATGGATCACTTTCTATTGACAGAGGACAGTGTTGTAGCTGGCTATCATATAAAACCCTTTTAGAATATATTTAGTTTTCTGGACATATTTGATATTATTTTGTTCAAGGCCTCAATTACAAACTGTAGCACAGTAAGTCCACACCATGACCTAACCTTCACTATGTTCAATAATGTTTCCTTATAAGAATATATTACTTTCATTGCAATAACATGTGTTGACGTTATTATGCGCATCAAAGCCAAAGGTCTGTAAATACCCTCATTCTTTGAGAAACTTCAGTTTTACGTCTCTCTCTCTCTCACCAGTGGTGTTTTTGTTTGATTCGTTTCATTAAGCCACGGCTCAGCTTGCAGCATCTGGTGCAGGCTAAAAACCAACTCTTCACAATCACTTCTAAACACTCTAAATCGTTCTTGTCTAACAGTCTATAACCTGTTATGCTCCTCTCACCGTGTCCAAACAGAAGCATCTATCAAATATCTTAATAATTACCGTTGTTGAAAGTGGAATTTCAACAATGTTAGCAGCTCTTTTGAAGCATTTGGAATAGTGCTGGTTTAGGTGGGCAGTGCAAATGGATAAATGAGCTGACGATCTCAAAGATTTAGCATATAAGCCATCTGGCCTTTGTCAGGTTCTTCAGTTAAAACCCTAGTCTTTTTATATAAAGTGAAAGTTTGCTAGAGATGAAGTATATCCAAAAATCTATGCAGATTTCTAATTCATAATGTCAATGGATATGAAACTTCATGGCCAAAAAAACTTCAGAAAAGTATAAATCCATGACAAACCAATTTTATGATGGCTTAAAAATACATGCCTGAAACAGATGTACATTTTTCAACTACTATATGTAAAATATGAAAGTAAGTATTTATATATTTTATAAATATTATCTGAAGGACAAAACAATGGAAGCTTGAAGATTCTATAACTCTATCGTTTATAAAAATGAATGATTTCATATTGAGCAACCAATACATTATAATAATAAGTCGATTGGCAACACTTGTCACCAAGGTTCACACCTGAAATTCTGAGTGTACACTTTATCCAGAACCTTAAATATCAGAGAAAACTTTCAACAATCAACACCGACAACATTTTATGAATATCGCAAAATGTGTTTTATTTATTTTTTAAGATGAGGAGGTGCAGGGGGAAAAGATTAGCCCAAAATTCTGCCACCAATATCCCCATCAGGAAATTTGTTCCCCAATTCTGAGTCATTTAAGACTCAGTTCCTGTCTGATGTTGAGGATTGATTGCTTACAGAGCAGTACAGTAAAACCCAACATGTCATCAAGGTTACTTGGTTGTTGTGAAACTCATACTTTACTCACCAAAGACCTTCTTAATACTTACTGTGTCAAGTATCTGTATGAGAGCTGTAATATCCTGCTTCAACATGAGCTAACTGTATGTACCAAAGTTATAATTTCCCAATGACATGTCACCTGCAATTTACCATTTAAATTTATGTGCTCAACACAAGTGACTCTACGTAGTCTAAAAAAAATAACATTTCTCCTGCTGACAGAGTTTAGAAATAAGCTGTGGACATGCAAATAAAAGCTAAATAAAAATCACAATGAACACAACTGATTTAAAAAAAAAAAAGATTTGTATTGGTTGAGCTTTTGTGCCACCCACAAAGCCATGCCCCCCTGGGCATTCAGCCACATCTTCCAAATCCTAAACCACACCACGTAAAAGTACCTACATACATAATAATTACAATTTCTTTTGAAAAATACAACAAATACTAACATTCCCTGAAGGTCACCTCAGTTATGAAGACATCAGCACATAAGAATGGAAACATATCTTAAATATAAGTGGAACTTCATCGTCTAAAACCAAAGAATAAAAAGGAAACCTTGCACCGCAGCTTTAAAAGGACAGGGGACCGCCGGGACCAATGCTCATTCACTTCCCCTCCCACAATTTCCCAGGTGATCCAGAGATTTACACCGCAGTGGTTCCCCTCGAGCCTCAAACGTGTTTTACTAATGTCCAGGCTATTTCCACAATCTGGAGGGCACCAGAAAGGTTAAAATGACACTATCAGTGAGTTATAGCACAATGCAGACCGAGCTTTGCTTTGGTCTGTTAGATAAAGGTACGACTATGGAAGCTTTGAAACAGTTTTTAAATTTTTATTTTTTTACCTCCTCTACATACATTCTCCGATCAACCTTGTTCTGCTGTCTTGGTCAACATAATATTTAAACAGCATCTCAGGCAAAGTGCTGTGTTTGATATGCATGTGGTAGGTAGACATGAAAAGCTTGCTGTTCATTTTTGAGGGCTGCCCTCTTCATTTGACATCATATTATTAGCCAGGAATGCCTGAGCTGGTTCCTTCCTTTCTTCCTCTTCTGGCTAAATTCATGCCGTTCCTTAAAAATCCCTTTCAGAGCTACTCTCAATTGTTTAAAAAGTCAAAAATATGCTAATCGCCTCTGACCCCCTGTGGAATCGTGAAACGTTGCATAAAAGTCACGCCGGAATTCATGTAAAATATGAGAAAATTCTATTTAAAATATATCCCTGATGCTTCAAAAGTCTGTACTTTCCTCTTTTCTAGGCGGTGTGTATGAAAGAGGTTGAACCCACTCGAAGTCGCCGGCATTTCGGCGGCAGCGGTGTAAGTACAACATGTGGCACATTAGCATCCCTAAAAGTCACACTTTAATTGGTTGCAGATTAAAGTTAATTGATTTAGCTGATAGTTTTAAGGCTCCTGGAGATAATTAAGTGCAGTGTTGAGAATTTTGATATGTTGACATTTTGAGAATGAACAACCTGTAACGTGTGGATACAACACAGCGTTAACTAACATCTTAATCATGCAAATTGAAAAACACGGCTGATTTAATTATCGCTGGTCCAATCATTGGTCCTCATTAATTACTTTGGGCTTATTTATTCATAATCACATATCTTTTCCACTTACTTCCCAATTATGCAGGACGGTCTCTCAGACTCCCGCTGATATAACAAACCCTAATTCTATTCCTGCTTCGTTAGAGGATGCATGTAATAGGACGCCGATGGGACGGTGGGACAAATGAGCATTCAAGGTTGAAGAGAAGCAGCAACATGACAGGGAAAAATGAGTATTTTAAAAGGATTTTACACAGAAATGATGCACACCCTGAACTAATAACACCACAACCAACTGGCCAACACTGAGTGTGTCCATCTTTAACCTCTCAAGCATCTCAGACGGATCAAAGAACGAATGAGGAACAGGCACATGCAAGGGGTGGGGGGTGAAGGGGGCTTTTCCCCCTGCCCCTTTTATCATTGATGCCCCTATTGCCCTTTTTGATTTTATTTTTTTTTTTAAATCCTTTTTTTCAATTTTTAATTTTTTTTAATCTGTATGTCAGAAGGCCTGCTTGTGCCCCTCAGCAATAATATTTAGCTAAATATAATAATTTAGCAAAATAAACTAGTCTGGCTGCCCTCAGTCTAATGACTCTCAGAGCCTCCATGTTGTTCAGACACCTGGTCCATGGTGAGGAGGGGGGGGGATCTGTGCCCCCTAGCTAACAAATGATGGGCAAGAATATTTTTTATACACTGGTTTGTGAATAAAAATGTTTGTCTGATGTTGACGTTAGAAAAACTGTTTCTATTTATATTTTCTTAATTGTCCTCACAATAGCGTGAAAAAACCCGCCTCGCCTCTAAACACAGAAAAGCTTCTGCTGCAGAGAAACTTCTGACTTTAACTTAGTCAGGCTGCTGAAGGCTCAGTTCACTACAGGCAGTCTGAGTCGGTCCCACCCACAGATAGAAAGAATGTCTGTCTTCATATCAGACATCCTGATAGAAGACACAGTACTGCGACTCTCACCATGAGTTACACGACGCAGCTTGAAGCCCCGGTACCACCTGGTACCACCCGGTACCACCTGGTACCACCTGGTACCACCTGGTCTCTGTTCGCTCTGCTTCTCCTTAACGTTCCTACCAGGCGGGTTAAAGCCTCTGCTGACGGGATCTGTGCTGGAGGTTCCCGGCTGTAAATACAAGTTACTGCAGAACCTCAAGTGTTAAAGGAAGATTCGGTCCAGAGCATTTAGAGTTCACAAAACAAACATCAGAGAAAATACTATAGCAATAATTAGAACCGCAGCACAAAGCCAAACATGCCACAATTAAATGAATCAAAATGTCCCAAAAGCATCGGCGGACTGAGAGGGGCTACCAGAGGATTCCAGGTAGATTCCAGGTAGATTCCAGGGATGCGCATCGCAGCAGCTCTTCATGCAGGGCCGGACCGAGGTAATATAGGGCCTTAGACAGAACCCCCGCCCCCTGAGGAGCTTAGTAGGTTCTTCCTACTTAGAACCTCAGCATCACTAACATGTTTAAATATAGATAAGGTGTAGTCTGTGAGAGGGAGACCAGGTTTATTGACCTTGTTTAAAATCAATCACTGATTATTGGTTATTTGCTGTGATGTATTTTTGAACAAACCCAATTCAAACACAAAGATTACACCATATTGTAGCCATGGTAACACAACAATCAAACAATCAAGATGATTCTTTAAACTTTTACAAAGTAAATTTCCTAATTAAATCCTAAATGTACATTTGTTTTTTCAGCTGAATGCATTAAATAAAATTTTATAACATTGTCATTCTCTATAAATGAATGCTACATCTAGATCTATGGTCTGTGTTACAGTTAAACCATTTCTAGGGGCCCCTGAATGTCTGGAGGGCCCCTGAATGTCTGGAGGCCCCTGAATGTCTGGAGGCCCCCGAATGTCTGGAGGCCCCCGAATGTCTGGAGGCCCCTACCAGCAGCTACTGAGTTTTTTTTTGCCTTGATATCTGTGATGGCCAAATCCATTGCCACACCCTAAAGTTAATAAAAGATGGTGTCTAGGGCTGAGCAAGCTTAAAAGCTGATTGGGAAGCACCACCAGTTCTTGCTGTCTAGGGGGATTTGTAGTTTCTCTTTTTAGATACGTTTTTGCATTTAAGTAAATACTAGTATTTAGAGTTTAACATTTTTGATTTTCATTTTTTGGGTCTTTAGTTTAGCCAAACTTAGCTGTACCGTTATTTGTTCTGTGTTTATTTGTAATTGTATTCTGTTTAGTTATCCCTTTTGTGTCTTGGTCTGATCAGCCAGTATATAAACCCCTGTGTGTCATTTCTTTTTGGAGGGTCAGTTATGTTTGTTTCCATTTTTTGCCTGAGTTCAGTTTTGTTTCTTTGACCTCTTTTATGAGCTCAGTTTGTTTTTGTCACTTATAATCTTTGGGTTAAGATTAAAACCCCTATTTTTCTAAATACATCCTGTGACTCCTCCTATTTTTTAACTCGGTCCATCATAATATCCCAGTCTTACAAGTCTAGATCTCAGAGGTTCTAACATCAAAAAATTATATAGTGTTAACCCCTTTGAGCTTTTCTGATCTATAAAGCAGTCTGCAGCCAAGTTGTTCTAGAGTTTAAATAGATATTATTAGGGCATAATTAGTAAAATTAAATTCTTGATTAATATGGGTTGTTGTTATGTTGTTATACGGTGTTTTAAGATCTTGTTCAATGTGCCCTTTTTAACTTTGCCCCTCCAAAGGTCTCTGCACGGCCCTGATGAGGAATATCTGGTGGAACGATAGATCCTCCGTTGGGGGTCTGATCTCTGATGAGCTAGCTTGCGTCCCAAAGGGGAATCAGATCTCATCCGACTGGTACCGTGGGACAGCAGCGGTTTAAATCACACGCTTTGTTTCACGTTCTGAGTCATTTCTGAGATCCTGTAGGGACTATTGAACACAAACATGTTGCAGGGAGGGATTTAGTGCAACGCCTGTCTGGTCTGGGTGAACTGCCAGGACGGCATTGGCCCAGGCTAGCATGAACCCTATTTAATTGATTTTTACAAATGTTTCCACCATATCAGACTGGAAATGTTACTTAGTAACTCTGCTAAGGTCAGATTTTAATATATTTAAACGGGAACTTAGTATGACTATAATCAGTGGCTATTTTGTAAACAGAGACTGCTTTAGGTAAGTAGACACCTGTTAGCAGCTAGCTTCATGCTCCAGGACTAACCAATCAGGGTTTAGAACAAATCAGCAGGAGTAGAACTTTCTACTCCAGATAGGACAATAACGGCTTATGATATTATAAAAGAACCTGAACTTCATAAACCTTAAGGACAGGCTGTCAAAGGGGTTGTTGAGTTATTACTCTGTCTTTATATCATGTGTATATTCCAGATTTTTTCTTTATAACAATTCCTTCTCTTGCTGGACATTGCACATCTCGGTGTAGTCAATGTGAAAAGTATGGCACGTGTGAAAAGGGTAGCAAACCAATAAATTAAAGCACAGAACATAAATACTATATGATCATCTCAATTATAATTAGCAGGAGGCTTCATCTCATTTAGCCAGTATACTGTTGGAGTCTTGTGAGGATTGTGACTGATGGTTTTGTTCCATTGAATACATTTTTGCATGCCAGTGTAAGTCTGTTGACTCGTCAGCAGTCCTTGAACACAGGGTTTAATTTTATTAATAAAGATAAGAGAAAATACATTGCTTTCATTTTCAAACAGAAAAGGTTTGAATTTCTCTCCTTTTTCGCAGCTACAAACTCACAAAAGGGAACTGGCTGAAACATTAGCATGTACTGCATTAGCATCACTCTTAACTACAGAGTATCACAACTTGCCGACACTTTTCATTACAGTTTAAAGTTTTACAGTTTTTGTTCAGCTCGGTTCTGTTAATTCTGCATTGAACATACTTTTTGTGTGAACCTCCTTGTTGTTTCTACACACACTTCCCGTTGACTCTCAAAACCAAACCAGAATGCAAAGTTCTGCAATTTTCAATGAAGACTTGAGACATAAATTCATTCTTATATCTCAGTGCAGCTTGTGTCCTGCTCCATGATGAAATCGTAGGAAATGTGGCAAATGTCTGTCGTACTTCCAAAGGAAAGAGCATACCACACCCCTCAGACCGCTGACTCCTCGCTCTTAATTCAAAACGATACTTCATGTCTCATCATATTAACGAGACATGGGCATGAATATTTAAAGTGTTAAAAATATATATATTTAAAATCATTCCTAGTATTATAATTATTTCAAATTTATAGCGAGATGTTTAGATACTTTCATATTAATTTAAGCTTTTACCGTTTTGTTTAACTAGTTTTCACTTTTGCTAATGCGCTTATTCAGAGCTAGTTTTACATTTAGCTCTTTAGCATTTTTGCTGACTTTGAAAACATTTGACATGCTCAACATCCCCTCAATTAATTTAAGACATTCTGTAGTTCCACAGTAAAAACAATCTATTGTGATGTGTGTGATTTCTGATTGAACCTCCGCTGTGGTCAGTTAGGCTAAATAATCAACAGAGTTAGCAATATTCAACCACTATGAAGCTGAAACCACAAATTGTTCCAAAGAACCACTTCCTCAAGCTCAACCATGGAGGCGGATGTGTAATACCAAATTTAACCCCGTTTATAGCGATATACTATGCTGTAACAGATAGTGTCATTGATACATGGTGACTATCAGCGAGGTTGAAATTAGCACGTTAGCATTAGCGTCCATTAAATAACATGTTGATATACCATTTAGCATTAGAGAACTAATGGCTCAAACATTAGCATTAATTTTTTATGGTTAGCACAACTAAACGTGTTGTTAGTGATGCCCACCACTGTTTAAATTCTTCAACTTGCCTCAAATCAGGAGCTAAATTGTTTAAATCTGGACACATCAGAACCAGTTGGATGACCATTAGCTAATTTCCAGTTGCATGTTCTAATGTGAGGGACCACAATACGACATTTAACACATAAAGGAGATGTATTATGAAGAAAAAAAAAATCAACATCACAATGTTATTCCCTCATTATGATATACCTGGATATGCCTTCTTCCATGCAGGTTTGAGAAATCCTTTAATCTCCCATGGCAACCGACTGGGGGTGACAGAGGCGCAGCTCCGCCTCAGAGCTTCAGTTTCCAAGTTTCTACAACTCTTCCCTTCGACTTCCCTGCTCATCTCCTTTAGACTAGCCAGCAGCAATTAGTAAACACTTGGTGGGATTGCACATCAGCTGAGTTCATTATATGAGCAACGTTGGTAAAAACGTTGGTAAAGGGTAAATAGAGAAGCCTTGTTGTGATGACTACCTGAAGGCAGAGTTTCAAAAATGCTTTTAAAGAGACAGAGGCCTATTTCAAGTCGGACTATTTCAAGGTGTTAAATTACAAACTCAAATTTCTTTTAAGTATCTGATACAAACAATTGAAGGTAACATGGTTACTTGATTTTGCTCTAAAATGGAACTAAAATGCCCGGAAAATACATAATATTGCCCCTTTCAATGAAAGTGGGTTTTGCATTTTCAACTCAGACTCACTTTTGAAAGTCCACCCTTTCTATTCATTGACCTTACTAAAAGATTAATAAAAAAAAAAAAAAACTTTCAAAAATGTAATCTGGAAATCTTGAGCTTATCCTACATCTCTTCTTCTAAAAGCTTCTCAAAGTCCTGTCTGACTGCTTCTAGTTAACTGGTCTGGTGAATTCAATATGTTGTTCTTTTCCAAACATAAGAACTCTCTGTGCTAACTGTAAGATGCTCATCTCTTCGCCACACTCCGGTTTCATTCACCGCCTACACTGAATGTCACAGAAAGGAAGTCAATTGATATCGTTCTGTTCCGGTGAGGCAGCGGCTGTGGGTGAAGACGAGCGCTCACAGAGGAAGTCTGTGATTAGGGGAAGAAAGACATCAATAGACATTGATGGCCGTAAAGAATAGAGTGAGTGCCGGGGTAATGACACTTTGCTTTTAATAGTGTTCATTAAGAATACTAGTCACTTGGTTAACAAGAATGAGAAATGGGTTCTGCCATTTATCGCCATGCCATGAACACGGGGCAGTTACAGGCAGAGCTCTTATCAAAAAATGAGAGATAAAATCACGCAACAAAAGCCATACAAAACAGTCCTTGTAGTGCAAAAAGAAGCAGGCCTCTGTTTCATTCTGTTTTTTTTTCTGCTTAGAACTGATCAACCCTCGAAATAACAGAGTTAGAAAGAAATCACATGTTAAATAGGTAGAAATCCCAAATGTGGCAAATTTACTCATAAAAATTTTCTTAGCACTCACCGTTCTCATGTAAGCCTTCCTGCAGACATATGTGTTTGAGATTTTTCTTTTTTCTAACAAACGGAAAACATTTTCAGATATATTGAAAACTCATCAAAAGATAATCTGGGATTGTGTACTTTAGCAATAAAAAAAATTCTCAAAATTGCAACATGAAAAATAAAAAAAAAAACTCTTTTTGAGGGAACAAAGCAGCCAGTAGTGAAATGAGTAAATGATCTTAGGGTGATGAAGGGTGTGGAGAAACAGTTTTTAATCAGAGAAATCCAACACGATGGGAGAAATCCCAGTCAGAGCAGTGGAGGGAGATGAGAATGTGTGGAATTGCTTCGCAGTTCAATGGCAAGATTCCAATGAAATAAAAATTTGATATCTTTGAAAATTATGAACAATTTTAGTCTACACTTTGAACTCATGCTCATACAGAAATCAATACACACAATCTGTTTTTTTATCTAATAAATTACACGATTTAACATTTCAGAAAAGATGACTCAAGTTTATGGTTTAACCACCTTCCACTACTTACTTCTAACACTTTCATTTGTAAATTAAACATTTTAAATGTAAAAATTACCATCAATAAGGCAATTTAAGTTGTAAAGAGCAAAACCTATTCATTAAAACAAAGGCTACAGTTTTTTGGGATGATAAATTAGATAGAGTCTCAGCATTTCAGCATAGAGGGATATTATTTTTATAGAAATAAGCCACAAAAAGCACAATACTCACCAAGAGGTGTCACTAAAGTCGGTCTGAGGTGTGATTCTTTGCTAAATAAAAGTGATATAGAAAACAGAAAGAAGCAGAACCCCCCCCCCAACCTTTCACACAATCCTCAAGATTCGCTACATTATTATGAATTAATTCTCATAACATTTCATGAGAGGCAAGAAGAATCAGTAACATTCACTTAAAATTTTATTGCAAGTCAGGTATTTCTATGTAAATTTTCACTTTATTTTATGTAAATAAGAAAAAAGACACAAAGTAACATAACAGTCTTAAACTATTACATACTCTCTCAATTCAAATGGTATTTGCTTTTGACAGAATATTAATTTGCACTAAGCTCTGGGAGTTTCCCATAAATTAATTTATTCTCCCATGTGTAGATTAAACGCTTATGAGATATTACCAGCAGAACTTACTGACAGCTGATATTTACATACATAAAAAGGAATATCAATGGGGTCTTTTTTCAGGTAAATCAAACTTTTGCCTATTTCAGGTGTGTTAGAATCGTTAAAATTATTTATATTTATCAAATAATAGAAGAATGACCGAGAACCCTTTAATATTTTCTTCAAATTCAGACAGTTTACTGATTTGCTCAGTTAAATATGGAAAAGTCCAGACGATGACATCATGAAGGCCTTTCAATGCAACACCTGGAAACAGAATGGAATAAAAATATCTTTTATTGCTCCACAGAGGGGAAATTCAGGCGGAACAGCAGCACTGAGCCATGAAGGTCCACAAAGAGATAAAACAACAAAATCGTTTCATTTAAGAACATTTACTTTTATATTTTCAAGTTGCGCGACTTTATGGCTAATGGAAACGCAGCTTGTGATGCCTTAAACTAGATGTCAACTGTAGGAAGTATAGTTGTATTGTGAGCAATCAACATGCTAACTAAAGCGCTGTCAAAGTTAGATACTTAACACATACAGGTTTCTGTGTCTGCCTCCTGCTGACTCCACTCTACTTTTATTACTGCTGGTTGAAATAAATTCACACCCAATAAACATTTTCTCTCATTTAAGAACAATTATTGCCTTTTTTCCCTGCTGCCTTTTTTTTTTTTTCATATTTCCTTTATATTGTCAACTCAATCACAGTTTATTGCGTGTCATTTTCTCGCTCTCTTTATATTCACATCAGGATTAAGAGAAATATTTCAATTTTGAAAGACTTAATATGTGCGAGCATTGAACACTCTAAGGGATTAAATACTATACAGTATTTTGCAAAAACAAATATGAGCAGCTGTGATTGGAGATGCTAATGTAATTGGCCAGGGGTGAATTCTTAATCAGACAACGTCTGGGGGATTTAGGCCGAATAGGACCGTCAGCTGACATTTGAGCTGTAACTCAGGCACGCATTCTGATTAGTATTTAAGCCAGCAGTTGTCAGACAGTCAATCTGCGGTGCCCACCTCACCTCACTGGGCGTGACAGCCTTCAACCGTGTCTGGTCCACTGGCTGTTCCAGTCTTTGACAGAAAAGTCTGGACTGTTAAGTCACCTCTGCTTTGGGTACGGCACAGCTAACGTCGCTGACAGCTGCAGAAAGGAGAGAGCTAATCAGCTGAAGCCTGCGTGAGCCGAGAGCGACAAGGCAACAAAAGGGGAGCGAAAATCAGTGAGCGCAGGACTGTCACTGTGCTCAATGGGCAAGAAGCTCTGGACAGGTCGCCGATAAGGTCACTGGCCGCTTCGACTTCCTCTGATCGTCTGCTTTGTGCCTTTAACACAGAACTTGAAAACAAGAAAGTGCAAAATGTTAATATGACCAGAAAACATATGTTTTTTTCCGCTGATGCATCTACTCTTAAGTATACACTAGACATGAAGGAAACAAATTCCAAAGAGCAATCCTGAGGATTCTTCGATAGAATGAACAAAAACTAAAGGTTTCCCTTTGTAAGTAAGTAAACTTTACTTCCAAAGCACCTATCACGTTCACTGAAATCACAAGCTTTTTTTTTCTACAAAGGCAGAAAAATAAAAAAATAGGAATATAAAAACTGACATTATAAAAGGAAGCAGTCTATTTAAAAGCCTGTTGGTATAACAATGCCATTAGCTGTTTCTTAAAAAGTCAGTGGACTGCATGCAGAGCAGCTTTATACAATTTTGGAAAGGCCAGGCGATGATGTCATGTCTTTCTAAGCTTCTGATAGGGCAACTCATTGCATTTGAGTTAATGGAATACACATCTGTGGATGTATTTGAAGTAGTTTTGGGAGTTTTTTGTGTTTTTTTTTTTATCAAGTTAGAGTTTGTAATTGCTTAATTGAAACCGATCACATTCTAATCACAGAAAACCCCTTTTGCTTTAGATATATGAACAAAACAACAAAGATATTTATTGCTTTATTCAGTTATTTAGATCATTCAACAACCAACTATTCTACCCATTCAGCTTTCAAGTCTCCCAGAAACCTTTGATCATTCATAGATCCATCTTTGGAAATGTGGATTGTGGATGCTAAAGTTAGCATCAGGCATGACTGTGCTGCTGCTACATGTTTAGCATTAATATGCTACTTTAAATTCAATTAAATTTATTTAATCCTTTATTTCAAACGCAACATCACTGTAAAATAGCAGACATAAAAAAAGGAAAGCAGAGACATGTTTTTGGCCGCCACAGTAATCTTAACATGTTTGAAAAGGAGTACAAAGAAGTAAAAAACAAAATAACATATTTAGGTTGGAATAACTTTGCTAATATTCCAATTCTTTTTAGCACAACTTGAACACACCATTAGTCTTCTCCAGCGTCTCATCTGATCTCATTGATGCAAAAATTAAAATAGAGGCTTTGTTGTAGAACTAAAATCTAAATATCAGAAAGAGAAACTTAGATCTTTCAGTTTCCAAAAGCTTCAAGGTGCTACGTTCATTTGGTCAAGTTGTTACAGTATAAAACTATGAAAATGTCCAGTTGTCATTCGATTGAAGAAGGAGAAAGGTTCTCCATCTTCTCATCTTTTATTGTGGGAAGATGTCAGCTGTAACTCTAGCATCAAATTGATCAATCTGGAGAGTCGGTAACATCAGCCCAGCTGCTGCAGGACAGATTGAAATGGCTTTATGAAGTGCAACAATACCCTGCTGACATGGGATCATCATTAGCCTCATCTCCACTACAAATGTGCTCAAAACTTTGTCACTATTCAGCTAATGTTCAAAAAATACAATTTTGCAATTGTGTTGCTTCCATTAAATAAGAAACACAATTATAAATCACACGTGAATAAGTTTTTTCATACGATAAGTCATTTAAAACATGAGATGGCGTGATCCTCCAACTACTTCCTGTTGACTTCTTAGTGGTCTGCGTCCATGGCAACGTCCGGTTGTTGATTATGTGACTAGTGTGACGTGAAAAATGTATTTCCATTGCAGTTTTGCAAAATAAACCAATTTGAATCCAACCAAAAAAGGCCCATCTCAGGGGCTAAAACTAACTAACTTATTTGCGCAATTCTATGGTTAATGGAAACACAGTTAGTGTGTTCATACTGCAAACTGCTGTCCACTTGACCTAATGTTGCAATAATAAGTCACATCTCCTATCAACATGTACAGTCTGATTTTATTTCTTCCACTCATCCTGGGTGCTCATTGTTTTAATCATTCATTGTATTAGAAATGTCACCTTATGGGTGATGAGTGAGTAAAAATAAACATCTTTAGATACCTTTAGTTTGGCAACCATGTAAAAATATGACATTTTTTCCAAGGGGCAAGAAAATCACTTCCAGTATAAAGTTAGAAAATGCATTAATTATATTAACCAACACTCACACTTAACGTTTGACTTTTGACATTTCCTGACCTTTAGCACATATAGCACCGCAGAGTCGCTACCAACTTAACAAGAAGGTGAAAGACTTCAAACATGAACCCACCTTTCAATTAGCTGTACGTCTTTAGAGATACACTGCTGAAAGAAATCACGTTTCTACCTATTCATCTCACTGTATTGTGGGGTAAGTGGCAGAATGTCCTACAATTTAAAGTTGCGTTGACATAGCTTGCAGATTGGCAACTTTTAAATCTCAAGGGACTGGCAGTTTCTAATTTGTAATTGGGATGTGTCGCTTACCCTGCGAGGTTATTTGAAGTCTTCAGAAAACACGCCGTTCAAATGAATGTTAAAAGAGAGAAAAGACGACCAACAGTCCTGCAGGGATTGCACAGCCACACCAGAAAACTCTTCAGGAAATTTAATTGCAGCAACTATAAACTTGTTCCTGTGAGTATTATGTAATAAAGACTCTGCTCTAACACAAAATTAAAAGTACATTTTCTGTTCTCCTGGCTGGAGAAATCTTAATGGAAAAAATATATATATATTAATGTTAACACTCTAAGTCGTGTTGTTTTCAGCTTCTTACTTCGTTGTTTGATGATAAATTGCCACTTGTCCCAACTCTCCATCGAACTCCCAGTGCATTCGGTTTCCCGTACACTGTCAATTTCACAGTCCAAAAAAGCTTATCCCTCGCTGCGGCATGCAGAGAGTTGCCTTTGTTCTTTGCGAAATAACCAAAGCAAGCAGCCAAGTGTGAAGTGCTGTTTGATGACAAACACTGGGAAATACAGTCAAGTATGGTATCATGACAAATTAGCAGATGAAGCAATTTGCTCCAGCTTTTAGATCCTATCTGACAAATAGGCTTAAAAGTAAGATATAAAAAAGAACAAAGGGACATAGAAATCAAAAATGATGTGTTGAGCGTAGCAACAAGACAAGAAGGGCAGAGCAGGACAGCAGCGCATGGGAAGAGGGCTGAGGAGAAAGGAAAGCACCGGGACAAACACATCTAGGTTATTGATTTATTGGAGGGTATAGTCTTAGAGACGGGAGCAAGATTGATCAAATGGAAGGTTATCCTTACTCACAAAGGCAAGCTGTTTGCCAATAGCTATCACAGCAAACTAAAATGGTTCAAGGATACTTGACATTCACCAACACTGCAGACCCTGTTAGAGGTCCGTTTAGGAGATTTTGTAGGATATTATTTTAGAAAACAGTGAAAAAAGCATTTTAAACAGAGTCCACTTTTGTAGTTTATAGTCTTATTAAAGGGGCGCTATTGTCTTTTTTCCAAGCTCATTGTGCCATTTTACAGCACAATCAAGTAACTATGTTACCTTCATGTGTTATAATTCACTCTTTAAGAAGCTCCTACTCCTTCCGTGACTCCGCCTTCAGGAGAGACATCGCATTCATCCATTATGCCGTTTGCAACTGTTCTTTGAACTGAGAAGTAGTTTGTATGATGAGCTCAGCAGACTCCCAGTTCCAACAGGTGCTTGCTAAATGCTGCTGCCACTAGTTTGGAGGAGCTGAGCGGAGGAGCGGCGGCTATTTAAGCAGGTTCCAATCATGAGTTGATGTTTCTTACTTTAAACACGAGAAATCTGACTCTCGATGACATCCACTGAAGTCTGACAGACTGTGACAGAGTTCATGGCTGCTTTTGTAAGACACTGTGATACTTCCTGGTGTTCATTTTTGGTTCTACTTATGTAAATACAGGAACTAGAGCAGACAATTTCAGATATGTTCTCATGAGTAAAACATCTAAATTGGAACATGGATGCTGAATACAAGCAGTGCTATTACACTTTAAGTTTTTTCCCCCCCATTAATATTTCAGGAGGAATTCTTCCCTGGACATAATTATTCTTTTATAGCCCTGTTTGTGTCTACCTGCAAGTTCAATATTCAGGTCCCATTAAAACAAATTGTGTGATTCTTGAGCAGCCACTAACAAGGCACTAATGTGATTGGGATGCAGTCTGGTGCTGGGCAAGTATCCCAGTTTGTGGGATTCTTTTTTTTTTATAAAACAGCTGGCAGAAAGTCTGAAAATAAATAAAACCAGAGTTGTTTACTCAATATTTCCTCTTTTGGTTGGATTTGGATATGTAATGAACAGCTTGAAGAGTGTGTGGGAATTACTCAAATGAAAAATTAACTGTCTGTGCCGGTAAGAGCATTGCATGAGCCAAGTCTGCTAGTTAGTGTAGCAGCATTAATAATAATAAAAAATCACATTACTATTATTATCATTATACATTTAGATTGTTTAATAACTAAAGCAAAGTTCATTAAATGATTCAACATGTCTATGTACTCACACATGGTGACATTCTCCAGGAAAGTCAACAGTTTGCAGCATAAGGGCATGAACACAGCTCCGACTATAAAACTGATTCATAACGGGAATCAGAACTAATTGAATATGTTGGACTAGATATGTTGTAATATTCCTATTAACCGAAAAGTTGCTGTTTCTAAAATGTTAAAACTCATGCAACACAATCATTTTGTGATATACTGTTACTATTTTAGCTAGAGCTAACACCTTTAGCAGAAGCTAATGTGAAGCCAAAAGAATTTTGAAGACAATGAAAGTTTTTGTAACACACCATTCTAACACATCTGAAAAAGATGTTTTTATTCCAATGCTCACCTTGAACAACTTGAGTAAGAAACTGGAGTTATTGGCAGCATAAACTTTCCTTGGCACTTTCAAGCAGCAGAAGAAAAATCAAAAGCTTTTTCATCTGATTTGCTCTTATTCGTCCTCGTCATTTCTGTATTGCCTTTGATTTCAATGAGTTCCTGTTCAAATTGAAAAAGCTGAATTCAAAAATTACCGTTCTGGCTGTATGGAGCTAGCGCTGTAGCACCTAGCATACGTAATCTGTCCAGGACGCACCGCAGCATGAACAAGATGTTGACGTTCGCGTGACAATATTTTATTTAAATTTATAAAAAAAAAAAAAAACAACCAACCTACAGTACTTTTACTTAAATAAGCGTTTCTCACGTAAAATCTATGGTTACAGCTTGTAACCAGTTGTTAATGCTGAGTGTATCCCAAATTAAACCAATAGTTTTTTTTGCAAAAATGACTGAGTCCTTTATTGAATTTATAGAGTGGAGAAATTTTCTTGAACATACTTTTCTCTCCCCTGTTGACTTTGGCATTTGCTGTCATGAAGAATCACCATCAGGTTTACGGCTCAGTTTTACATTTTTAACCAGGTGAAAAATAAGCCAAAAAAATAAAAGATAATACAAAAGTACAGCATGTTGATTAATATTGTTGCAGTAACAAAATGCATCAGTGAATGTTAAAATGTTGGCAGTGAAACTTTTGTGATATCGCAAAAGAAAAAAAAAATTATAACATTCACATTAAAAATAATGTTCAAACATTTTTTTTGTACTTTGACTGTAAACCATTTATGCAGAATCTACTGGTCTTTCATAAAGGAAATTATACATTTTAGTTGTTTTTTATTAGCAATCTACATGAATAATTATTATTGTTAAATATATGAATCGTTCTATAACTTTGGTACTGGAAGTCCAGTTTACACAAATGATTTAGCAGGAGAGAATATTTTTAATGAGGGTCATTAAGTACTTAATTGTACTAGACAACAAGGTAATTTCAAAAAAACTTTTAATTTTTAAAATCATATTCCTCACTTAATGACTACTATTGATCTTGACTGCTCCTCACTCAGTCCATATGACTACTTTTCCTAACAGAAACCGTTAGGTGAGTCAAGGCCCAAGTCATAATTGTTTAACTGTGTTTTGATAAAATATTTTTGATATTTCATTTCAAAGCTGTGAATTTAGTCAAAGCCATCATGGAGCTAAAAGCTTTGATTCTGAAAAGATCTGCAGTGTCATGTGAAGTGTTGTTGAAATTCTGCGTTGTCCCTCACAGCATGCAAAAATAAATTGGCAATTTAACAGGATCTCTGGCAAACAAATAAACGGTTCCATTTTCACATCCGTAGTTTGCTTTTGTCTTTGAAGTTTTAAATAAGACCAGCATTCTAACATCACAGTTGGAATCCAACAATTTTTTTTTTATTTCCTGCTGTTAGTAAGCAGTGCATGTAGATTTTATTTTATTTTTCTTTTGCAAAGTAAGAAGGCAAAGGTGTTAGAAGTATACCAAAGAGCACTGGGACATTCAAATCTGTGAAAAAAAAAAAAATCTTTGTTTTATGAAAGCTACATTTTAGAAAAATTGCCAGTTTTAAACTGGACTTAGAGTTTCCAAACTTGAGTGGCAGATGAATATTTTCGGATGTTTATTGGGGAAAAGTTCCATGTTTATAATGACCACTAAAGACAGCTTGAATCTGCTGTAGTTGTCATGCCAGGACACTAGATGGCGCTGTGATTTCAGCATGTAGTTTTAATGTTTTAGCTCCCACCTCATTTAAAAAACAATAAACCCATCTCTGATGAACTGAATGCCCATGAAACACATATGTTTCTTAGTAGAAGCTGTGTTAAGCTGAACAGGTTAAGTAGCACACAAAGCAGCATGCTTGCTGCCGTTGTCTTTGTTGTTAACTACGTAGAACAAACCCTGTAGCTGTCCGTTCTGCAAATTCACACCTCGACAGGATGTGTAACCATAAAGTTGCACTCTTTGACCTCGTTTCAAAACATTAGGCTTCATTTAAACATGGCCCTAATGTTAAAAGTTGTATGATAAGTTTTCAGTAAACTTGTATGTAGCTAATATCTCTAAACACAGAAGCTAACTGCTTCTCCATCAGCTTTGCTAACATTCCCATGAAGCATAAAGACTAACCTCTGATTGGTTGTCCCTATCTTAGGCAAAACTTGTCATGACTTATGATCCAAAAAAAAACAGAAAAAAAAAAAAAAGAAGTCAATACTCTTTGTCTGCCTAGCAACATAACAGAAGAAATTCTGATAGGGTGAAATCTAGCTGCTTTTAAATGAAGTTTTAAATTACTATACGTTTACAGAGCAGCTATATGTCAAGAACTGCGGTGTGAGGTGGTGAGGTAGACGCTGCGGACCCAGGTTAGGAAATGAAATGATGATTTTAATCATGAATCCCAGAAAATACAAAGTTCAATAATCCAGGGGGCACAGAGAGAGCAGAAGGCTAAGGCTCAACTTCTGGTAGCAACTGGAGACAAAAACCAAGACGCGACAGGAACGAGACAGAATCGACAAGGACCCGACAAAGACCCAGAAACACATTAAATACACAGAGGGTAATCAGGGAACGAGACACACCTGGGAACAACCAAGGGGTAGACGGGACAACACGGAGACTCACTAGACACAGAACCTAAAACAAACACAGAAAAACTCAAATCATGACAAAAACATTCAAAACATTAAATATTGACCCAAATTTCTTCTTTTGTCCTTCTTTTTCAGTTCTTCCCAGAGTTCTAGACAAAGTAAGTACTAACCAAAGTAAGCAAAGCTTTATTTCTAGAGCGCTTTTTACAAGGAAATACAAATTTAGAGCCAACGTAAAGTACAACAACTAATGAAACAATCAACAAATGCAGACAGAATCCAAAGTAGAGTCAAACATGGTCCAGTTCAACAAGAAGACATTTGGAGAAAAGCTTGTCTTCAAGGTTTGAACCCAGAGACAGAGGGAAAGAACAGTCCCATGGCTTTTCAATCTGGATTATGATATACTGTATGTCCTTTTGTTTTATTGCAGTCAGCAGCGGCTGACATAGTTTCTTCCAAGGTTTTAAACAAAACTGGCAGCTTTTAGGTCAGTAGTTCAATAGCAACTAAAGGTGCAGAGGATGTTTTTAAAGAAGCGCTTTAACTTATGTTTTTTTTTGTTTGTTTTATTTGGTGCTAAGTGATTTCTTTATTATAAACTGCAGTTGATTTCATTGCATTACTAGATTTTTAGGAACTCTTGAGACCCGACTATAAAGTGCACTCGGTCTATAAAGGGGCCAGCTCGCTTCATAACAATCAATAAATTGTGAGTACGCTTTTTGATGCTCTTCTTCTTTCTACAATGAGTTGTTTTCATCAGTCTGGATCTGATGTTCCACCAGTGTCATCGGGGGGAAGTTTTATGAATTTCTTGCAGTCTTCTAGCATGTGGTGATAGAACATGGAGAACATCCTCTGACATGTATACACGTCAGGTAACAGACAAGGTTTCTGTCTGAAATAGACTCTTTGAGCTTTATGGAGAAAAAGCTGAGTTTCCAGTCTGTTTGTTGTGCACTGCATTTCCCAGTTGGTAGTGGAATTGAACATGTTTCCAGTCACATCTGCTGTTTGGTACGCTAACATTTAATTCTATTAAGGTATGTTTCACATTGATGCTTGGTTGGTGAAAAAGCTTTCATTTTGGGGGAAAGCTTTTTTTAAAAACCCTCCATTTTTAAGCAGTTACAAACATTACGACACTATAGAGTTAATCCTTTTTTGATACTTTAAAGTGAATATACTTTGATCTAATCCAACCCGTTGTGGCTGGTATTACATGTTTAGATTTGTTGCCCTCCTTGAAGATGAACACTCTGGACTGAAGTCAGTTTTTCTTTCAGGGTTTCCCACTGCATATCTTCCCATTAACTCCGACAAGCTTCAGTGTTCCTGGTGAAAAAAAGGTATCACCACTGATACTGTCACCACCATGTTTTACCACGGGGATGCTGCATTAAAGTGTAAGATTTTTACAACATATATTTATGTGCAATAAACAGTAAGTCTAGTCCCATTTTTCACATATAACCTTGTGCAAAAGGACATACTCTGTACATATCTTGTAAGTTAAAAATTGCCTGGATCTTCTGGTTTCTACTTAATCTTATTTTATCTTCCTTTTTGCTATTATTTGACTTATATTGTTTTTAGATATTTTTGTATTGTTGGGTGAATGTTTTTACTGTGCTGCTGTGAATTTCATCACTGTGGGATTAAAAAAAGACTATTATTTTCTTTGTGTCACTTTTATTTGATATATTATAAAATTAATAATGCAGTTGTGTACTTTCTGACTACTAGACTAAGTAGAATATTATTTATTTATTAACTTATTTTAGTAACATCCTGAACGAAAAACAATCCTTCTTGTTTACGCGGTGGGATGTCTGGACTTCCGTCCATCGCCTTCATGGTTCTGGTTTAATATCTACTTTATGTTCCAGAAATACAAACGTCCGAATTAGTGAATTAGTTTTCGGAAAACTTCACAGTAATTTTCCTATTATTAGACGAGGTGAAACATTTACAATAACTGTATAACGAGAACGTGAATCACACGTATTTCCTCAACTTGATTCAGCGTCTAAAAAGTAGAAAAAACAGAGCCCTATGAAGTAATTATCCTCTTTTAACATTCGAAAGAGACATTTCCGAGCTGCCTCTGAACGTAGCGTTAATAGTTTGTCGTTGCCATGAGGAGAATCTCTTTCTTTTCATCTTCGCGAGGCAGAAGGATACTGCGAGCTGATTGGCTGCCTGCAGCTGACTTATGGCTCATCCAGCACACCGACTCTGGCAGAGCCGAACTGAGTGCAGCTCTCAGTTAGCGCCTCTCCCCTTGATAACCCGCGCTACTGCGGTCCGCTCCTCATCAAAACACACACACTCTCACTACACAAACACACACACACGCACACGCACTCATGAGCGCTCCCGACCGGCCGCTACAGCCAGCTGACTTCACCTGAGCGCTCAGAGCGGAGCGGAGCCACCAAACAATGCGAGTTTACTGCATTATGCGCTGCCGCAGGTTGTTGTTGCTTTTGCGCTTCTTTCGGAGGTAACCTCGGAGGTGTCCGCTCTGCATGCCATCATCATGGACTGCCTGTTTCTGTTGATATGGACTTTACCCGTCCCGCCGGTCGGCTTCAGCAGAGTCAAGTTTCTCTCCACCTTCTTGACTTGGAACATCGTTAAGGCATGTCGGCAAGAGTTGTTTTCTTTATATACTCAGGACGTGCGAACTTGGAACGTAGACAAACAAACATCATTACTATTCTTATTTATTTTACTTTATTTTTCTGTGGCAGCTTCACGCTGACTTTCATTCATTGTGTTGAAAAGTGATGCCAAATTAAGCTCAAGTGTAAAACTCATATTGCAGCAGAGGAACTCCATTCATCACCTCTTTATGGTATCCAGTTTCCAGCTCTGGTCTCAACCTGTTGCTACCTGTCCACTGATGGCTTTTTCTCTCTTCTTTTTGCAGACTCTGCACATTTATTGCACACACTCTGCTACGGCCAGCTATTCTTCCAGCCATAGCCACGGATTAAATTATGGTGAGTGCTTGTCTTTTGACATCTCTGGATGTTGTGTCCCAGCTGGCACTGCTCCACTGTTGTAGAGCGAATGGGAATGAAGTGACGGGTACAGCCGGCTGGAGTGGTGGCAAAGAGAAAGTCTGAAGTGAAAACAAGCTTATTGTCTGGGTGACATCCCAGCTACTTGTGTAATAAAAATTCAGCAACCCGCTGTTAAGATACATTATGTCTCCATTGCTCCATTCAGTCTGAGAGGCAGTTAGTGCAAAACCCATTCAAGGATTCCCTTTTCTGGGAATCCTTACATCTGCTTTGTAAAAACTGTGCAGATGATTTTCACACTCTGACTTAGTCCCAAGTGTTGAAGAATTTACCCCAAAAAGATAGAAAATACAATAAAAAAAATGTGCTCGTGTGTCTATGTGCGGCATAGTCTGCGTGGTTTACAGGAGACGCTCACACACCTTGAGTTTTTCTAAGTTTTGTCGAGTCAGAATGTGTTTGATTGGGATTTTACGTGACCTGGAAGAAAAAGTAAAAATCAGGAAAGTGAAGTGAAATTTTGTATCCGTCACCTCCCAGGCTGTACACAGGTGCAAGGGTTTTGGTGTATGTCTCTATCATCTTAGCAGTTTCAAGTAGGGTTGCATTGGCTGATAACCAATCTTTAAAAAAAAACCTCACCTCCTGATTACGATTTTGTCCGATACTATTTTTGGTCTCAAAGGTTGCTAAATTCAGAGACAAAATTGCACATTTCGCAACAATGGGGTGACTGTTGTTAACCGCGCATGCAACAAGGTGGGCAGGCCTGTCAGTCATTCCTCTCTCACGGCAGAGCAAAAGGGGACAGCGGCTGATTTTCAGACCTTTGCGGAGGTAGATAGGAACGGTGGATAAGATCAGTCTCTCATGTCAGTGTTGGCTGATCGCTGACCTCACCAAATTAAGGAAGTTGGTGATTTGCACCTCTAGTCTCCAGTCTTTGTTGGCCTCCAGCATTTTTTTTCTTTCCTTATCAACTCCAACCAGTTTTTCTTGCCAAAGAGAAGCACCCTCACAACATGATATGGCTAGCATCATGTTTTCTCATGGAGATGATCGCAGGACACCTTATACCAAGTTCGGTGTCTGCCCTTCATGGCTTGTGACAAACTGCAAACACCACCTCTTACTGGTTCAGATTTGTGGAATGGAGACATAGTTCACCAGTAAACTGACTCTTCCACCTGAGCTCTAGAGGATCTCTCCAGCTCCTCAAGAGTTGTGTGATCATTGGCGATGGGTGCCAGCCCATCCTGCTTCCCTTCAAGGAAAAGCGGGTATAGACGATTGATGGATGAAAAACTGTGTATAATTTTCATGCCATTTAGCAATTATGTGCTACTTTGTGTTTGTCTGTTGCATGACTGCATACTCCTATGGATCTCTTTGACTTGTCCATCCCTTTCCTTCAGACTACGTGTTTGTAACACCAGTGGAGGTGGACTCCGATGGCACATATCTGACGCACGATGTCACCAGGAGAGGCTGTCGCAGCAGGAGGTCCCTATCTCGTTCCTTGCACTATCGGCTGTCTGCCTTTGGGCAGGACATGCACCTGGACCTTCTTCCGTCCTCTGTGGTCGCCCCGGGGTTCACCGTGCAAACGGTTGGATTGGACGGCATCTCCACTGTGATGGGCAATGAGGGGCTCCACCGCTGTTTGTATCAGGGATTTATTCGCAACGTGTCAGCCTCCTCGGCCGCTATATCAACGTGTTCCGGACTGGTAAGTGGACTCCTCTGCACTGTGGCAAAAGTTGCTGAGATGAAAAACTCCATTGTGCAGTTACCCCTCACCCAATGCCCTCTCCCAAAAAAAGAAACAGTAGTACAGTATTTTATGTTAATGTTTATTTTAAATTTTAATATTGTCACTAGGGATGCTCCGATCAGGTTTTCTGCTGCCGATTCCGATATCACCAATGAGGCGATTTCTGCCGAGCACCGATCTTTGCCGATTGCCTGGACTGACTGTTAATTTTTTGCTTCATGTATAAATGCTATTATGCGATCTGGCAAAATAAAAAAATGATCTGGCACTAAATTTACCTAATTGAGGAATAAAACATGCAAAACACTTGCAGGCACAATACAGCAGTTGTTCTTGTCAAAAGGACAACTGAAAAACCTGCAATCAGTAAAATTATATTCAACAGTAAGGCTCTCAGTACCATAAATTATACATGAGTCAAATAAATCTGCTTATATCAAATAATGTCAAGTAAAAAAGGAAACATTAATTTCCGAGAGCAGAACCAGCATCTTACACCGCCAGCTCGAAGACTTAAATTATTGTTCAGGTTATTTGTTTGGCTTTCTCACCGTGATGCTAATCCGGGTGAGTGTTGGTAGCTGTGCGCTGCTTTACTGACCACTCCGGATGTCCTCTTTTCCTGCATTGAGCCTCATTGTAGACAAACGCCGTCAAGTGCTTGTTTTTTAAACGTCGCATTAGATTCGTTGTGTTGATGCATTTTGACGTGCCTCAACCAGAGGTAATTTTCCACCGCAACACAAAAAACTTCCCCATTCACTCTGAGCTTTCAGGTTCCACACCACATTGCTTAGGATTCACTGCTGCGCGCTTGCGCAGTGTGAAGGAAAGAGGAGAGAGCTGCACATGCAGGCTGCGAATGAGACACAGGCGATCGGCAACAAGAGACCGTGATCGGCGATCACTGATCATGCACTTTTTCACGGAAATCGGCCGATTGTGATCGGTGGCCGATCGATCAGCACATCTCTAATTGTCATTTATGGTATTTAGGAATTAGAGAACAGCTGTTTGAGTTTCTTTAATACTTTGTGGACACTTTTCTCCAGGTCAAGATCATTGACTGGACATCCTAAGATATGCTGTCTTCTACTACTGTTTGTACAAATGTCAAAGTGCCAGGCTTAAGTAATGTAAAAGAAAAACCTGAAACGTTCATTCATCCACCCATTGGTGTGAGGTCATTGAGCGAGACGTAGACCTTTTTACTACTAGACAACAGCGCTAACAACTAGGTGTGCACCGATTTATCGGCACCGATTTCCTTCATTCTGGGAGGTCAGTGATTGGCCGATAATTGCATTACTATCCCCTGATCTTATCTATCTTGATAAAGGTCTAAAATCAGCCTCTCTCCTCTTCTGATCGAACAGTTGACGGCTGCAAAGAGGACTGTGGCCTACATATACAGGTCGCAGGCTCCAGCCTTGTACCACCACTACTCTCAACTTGGGTCAGAACTTAATGGTGTTTGTAAAACAAACCAAAAACAGATAATGTTTTTGAGGCAGGTTTACATTGTTTGAAAGATTCTGGGAGATTTTAGTTAGACTTGGGTGTTTTCTATGAAAAAATGACTCATCTATTACAACCCTACTTTTTAGCCTGCGCATGTGAAGATTCCAGGAGACTGAAAATTTCTTCACCTCCTTCAAATTATGCCGGCTTGTTAGCTGTGTCTCTGATCACAGTCTAACTTCTGTTTTTATAATGTTATTATGTAATATTTTTTTCTCCATAAATAATGCTGGGGATCTTTTTGTACTCTTGACAGATACTTTTGTACAACATTGTTTTGATCCTTTGCAATCCATAGTTTTAGTTTTTCTACCTTTTGATGGGTGAGTGTTTTTCAGTACTTCATACTGATCATATTCTGATTTTATAGATATTACCTAAGAATTAAGAGCATTCTACATCCGAGATTTTTGCCCAAAGTCGGTCCTGGAAGGCCGGCATCCTGCATGTTTTAGTTCTCTCCCTGGTGGTAGTAACAACCTCCTCAGTGAGTCAATGTTCTTCTTAGGCCTCTAATGAGCCAGGTGCGTCAGGACCGACTTTGGACACCCCTGCTCTAAGTTGTTGCTTTACACACCAAGAGCCACCTCCTTCTCTCTGATTTATTCAGACTCTTCGAAATCAAGACATCTACTTCCTCTTAAACCACAGAGACTCTGTAATTACAAGATCCTCAGCTTTCATTTGTGGTTTACAAGGTGCCGGCAGAGCTTCACACATCCCACACCAGCCTCAACCAGATGGACCAGTCAGAGCGCCATAAAAGTTGTTCCTCCATTTTTCATCCAGCCTCCACAGATCCTCTCACCCCTGCCTCTCTTCCTCCTCCTGCTCTGCTCTTTCTGTCCTCAGTCTGCCCTCCCTCTACGTCTCCCCTCGTTCGCAGCAATTAAAGCCAGGGTGACGTTTGAGTCGCCTGATTGGCACTGCTAATCTTCACATTGTCCCTTTCATTTGGTTTGCTTCCACTCACAGTAAAACACCACTGACCCGTTCCCTTACAGCAATGCGAGGACACATCCAGACGGGGTTGTGATTGCGTCTGAATGGGCCGGAATGGTTGTTTTGATCTGGGAGCCATCTGTATTAGACGTGGGCTGGTGCAGGATCTTCAGCATATGCCAATGTGGGATAAACACTAGGCAACACTAGGCCTCTTTTTTCACTTCTGATACACATATCTGAGGATTTACATTGGCTGATACCAATCCAGTAGAATAAAACAGCACTGAATTGACTTAGAATGTTTCTTTTTTTTAAACACAGACATAAATTACTAATTTATTTGATAATTCTGCACCAGTACAGCACTTAAATACACCAGTAGCTTCACAGGTTTGGTCAAACATGTAAAAAGAACAAAACTTTAATTTGTTCATTCAATGCAATTAGGAGTAGAACAGCCAATGTAAAAAGAATAATAAAGAAAATGAAACTGACAGAAAAGACTAACTTGGTCAAACATATAAAATAAACTGCAACAAACCTTTCAAATGGGTCAGAAAGTACAATTAAGAATTCTAAATACATAATAAAGCAGGATGTCGCTAAAAGCACAAAGCATAGAATTAGACTCAATAGATCTGCCCTTATGGATTGGGCATGATCTAGAATTGTTTTCAATATCAGGGCCAATACCGATACTTATATCGGATTGGTCCATCTGTGATTAAGATATCCACAATTTCTTCGTATCACAGTTAAAATTTATCTTCAAGACATAAAAACCAATAACAGTATTGAGGCTGCTAAAATAATTTAAAATGTTCATTATTACTAGGGGTGCATCGATAGGGTAGCCCTGATTTCCTTAATTTTAGGAAATCGGCAATCGACTGGTACTTACATAAGACGCTGATCTTACCCACCTCCTCGAAGGTCTTGAAATCAGTCACCGTCCCCTTTTGCTCTGCCATGAGAAAGGCCGACTGACGGACCCGACAACCAGGTCCTGTCCTCAGTTAACCGCAGTCACCCCACTGTTGCCAACTTAGTGACTTTGTCTGCACATTTAGTTTTCAGACAAAAAACTGGTGTTGGTCAAAATCTGATTCAGCAGGTCAGGCTTTTTAAAGATCGGATCAGAAAGCTGAAATGAGTTCACTTCTAATTATTACAGTTAAACATTTATTCACTGTTTTTTTTTTTTTTTCATGCATATGTTATACAAAATACCGAAATCATCGTGCTGGCCTTAATATGTATAAATAGACAAAAAAGGTTCCTTGCAAGTGAGGGAAAAGTGTTGTTAAATTCTTTCAGCCAGCTGATCAGCAGCATAAAGCAGCATGTAAAAGAAGTTCAACACTATTTCCTACTTTGTACTTCTAGTCCCTCCACAATGTCTCTGCTCTCCCAGTAAAAGGACTTTGGACTATAGGAATGAAAGTATGGAAAGTTTGGGCAGTTTTGAACCATTAGCGTTTTAAACCCACCTTTATAGTGAATTACCCCATTTCTGCCAGCTTGGCAACTTTGTTGCTATATTTTGAAAAATTGGTATCGGACATGTTCAGAATCAGGCTTTTTAAAGATTGGTTAAATCAAACAGTTTCTGCACCCCTACTTGAGACTGTGGCAGACACTCTTTAAATCTGCAATAAATCCACTGTACAAAGCTTTACACTTATACAGTGGTTCCACGTTCCCAAATCTGTAGATGACTCACTTCACTATTTTGTTTTAAAAACAGTTTTACCAAATAGAAAGAAATGCTTTCTCTGAACTCTCCATCTCTGTCTCGAGCGATAGGATTTGGACAACTGCAGCCGTTTAACCTCCGTTACATTGAGCCTTCTGCTTGGGGTATTTTATTAAGCACTAATGAGGGAAGGAGACATATGAGCCTGCCCGTGCACTGATGAGTTCAAATAAAAGATTAAGTTGGGATTAAGGCAACACACTGGAAGATAGGCGGTCAGAAAAAGGAGAGATTACAAGCAGAACCCAACAGAGAGAAAAGCAAAGAGTGTGAAGGAATGAATGAGAGGTGATCCGAGCTGGGCTGTGGTGGGTGAAAGAGAAAGAGTGAAAGTGTTGTGCGAGAATAATGCAAATTTGTTGTCTGGGGTTGAAACTCCCTGGGAGCCTGGACGGTCTCTTTACAGAGAGCAATGAGTCCATCACTTTCTTTACCGAGAACGGTCGACTCAGTCGGTGTCAAAGGGTAGTGGAGCAGAGGGGAAGGTGTCGAGAAAAGGCGAGTCTTTGATCTTCATTTTTATTGTCTTCTTTCAACAACGAAGAGGAAAGACGGGCTGGAGTCTGTAATAGGGTCTTGAACCCTGCCCACTTTGTAACAACGGAGGTGTCAGTTCCCGCTACTGCGCCAAGCCACAGCCAGTGGTTTCATTTAAACAGATGGAAGCTGTTGAAATAAAGACTAGGGCAAGGTGGCATTAAGAGCTCAGCTAGATGGATTGATGACAATGTGGGATTTTCTACTGTAAATCCTCAACGATAGCCAACCGCGCTCCTTGTTTTTAACATGCCCCGTCTTTAGGGAGCACCGCACTCTGCCTCTCCTCTCAATAAAGTCGTCTTCCTCGGTTTTGTGTGAGAGATAAAAGGATGTCATTGAAGACATAATGCTCTGTTATTTGTAAGAGAAGCGCATGGGGGGTGCTGTCAGTGGGGGTCTTCTTTTTTTTCCTTGGGGTCGCCATGCTGCTTGACCCCAATCCTCCTTGCTTGGTTGTTTTGGGGGTTGGTGGGTGTCAACCACACAGGTTCTTACTATGTAGAACAAGTTCAGAGCTGCTCAGCACTGCAGTAAATGCAGAAAACTGAAGTGATTTACAGCTCCCCTCTGCGCTCCCGGCCCCCCTTGCTGGGGTAGGATTCTTCTGAGGAGACCAGAGCTGATCTGATTCCTGCACTGCCAAGCCTTTCATAACGTCAGAATATATATCTGAGGCAAATTGGCCATTCCTACAACACGCTTCTTGAACAAATTTAAGTTCCAACAAGATGAACATGTCACATGTCAGTCTTCCACATAAAATCATCCCAGGCTTGGAAACACCCACGTCTGACTGTCTGATTATGGAAGAGCCCACCATGATTCTTTGCTGTGACCTTTTCCCAGGCCCTGACAGGTCAAAGACAGGTTGAGCAGTCAGATCCAGAGTGAGGAAAGCGCAAATGAAAGCATTTGTTTTCCGCTTCCACCTCCTGAGCCCTGACACCGATACACCGTGCAAAACATCATCTAATGACCTTTCAATGCATGGCTTCCAGTTGTGAGTCAAAGCAGAAAAGGTGGAAGGAACTGTCCAAGGTTGGCCAGGGGTTGCTATTAAACCATCTGTGTTTGAGAAAAATTTTCCTCATTGAACCTTTGTGGTTTTTTTAGACATTCCCCTATTTACTAGAACCACAGAGCTTCTATTCTTATATTCTGCAACATTCATGAAGCATCAAATGAACTAGCTAGTTGTGAGCGGGTCAGGTGGCTGTTTGTGTAGTTAGTTCATAAAAAGATGGTGAATTTTGATCCTTGACTATAAACTATGGCTGGGTGATAGAACAATAATGATGTCTATTGCTATTGACACAATAGACATTGTTCATGTGTCTACCACATGATAGACACATGAACAAACTGAATAGAAAATACATCCGATAGAATGTTCAATAATTTCACTGAACTCTAATCCAGAACCGTACAGCATTCTGGGGGACGTAGGCAGAGGAAAAGCTTTGGTCGATCAACCTCTCACAGCCAGCTAATAAAGGTTGGTGCCATCAACTCACTGACTCTTTGGGTGGCTTGCAACAACTTGTTGATTAATTTGTGCGGTAGCATTTTCATGCTGTCTCAAAGCAGACATCCGCTGGACATGTCTGCTCAACAACTTACAATGATAAGTTGTGACATAAAGCATTTGTTTAGAAATTGTGAGATGTCAGAGGGACCTCGTCTATGTTGGTCCTGGTGACACATTGTCTTCAGTTACCAGTTTTTTTTGTTGTTTTTTTTTAGCAAACTAACAAAAACTGTCAGTTTTGGCTTAGAAGCCTGCTGGCAGTGTCTGCGCTCTAAATAAGGACGATCAGGAACTGTCAATGTTCTGTCGATATGTGCTACCTCGTCTGATTTTCCTATGGCGAAGTTCACAGCAGAGCGGAGAAGCCTGCAATAAATCCGGGGTAATAGACAGGTGGTCGGATTCATTGAAGCACCAAGAAGGCCGACCTGCAAAGTCGTATATTCACCTCCTGGCTTACTACCAGGAGGTGGAGATACAACTGCACCATTCACAAGCCTCACAGTTACTTAACACCCAACTGTGGAGTTGTTTCTCCAGCTCCACCCATCTTTCTTAATCCTTCGTTCATGTAGGTCAGTATGAACTAACTTCAGTCAAAAAAAATGCATCATGAAGGAGTGCTGTGGTGGTGCAGGGCAAAGCACAACCCACGTAAGGAGGCCTTAGTGTTCGACAAGGCTGTCGCAGGTTCAAGTCTCGGCATGGTGACTTTTGCCGTAAATGTCCCCTATCTCATTACCCACTTTCCTGTCTGACCACTTTTGAATAAAGGCCATTAGAGCCAATAAAACCTTTTAAAACAACAAAAAAACCTGACTATAAGTCGCAGGACCATCCACATTGAAAAAAAGTGACTTATAGTCCCAAAAATGCGGTAGGTGGCTTGTGAAATTTAGTCTTTGGTTTTGCTCAATATTATCTGTAGGTATCAAAGTGAGGTACATTTATTAGAAAACGGGACATAAATACTTTTAAAAGGTAGGTAAGTAGGTAGAGTGCTAAGTGTCATACCGTTCTTATTCAAACACAAATTGCCTCATTTAAGCCCAGCTGTTTGCACATTGCATTAAAATGCATCCAAAGTGATGCGATCTTATTAGCGTCTCATCATGCAAATAAAAACACAACAACATCACAGCAGGAGCTGTCAGCCAAGCAACAGTCAGTGGCAGACAAACAGTCTACTGACCTTTCTAAGTTGTTTCCTGCCAAAACGTCTCAACCAACTTCATTATGTGGCCTCAAAGTTGGAGAAGGAAAGAATTAAAGTTGTCTGTGACTTCACGGATCATAGTGTTAGTGTAAAGGCATGATTATCTTAACACATCAAAAGTCTATTGTGGTAAAACATCCCACGCTTGTTGCATGTATAACTTTGCTGCAAACATAAGCAGTGTGTGTGGGTTGGTGTGCATGAAACACAGCTGGAAGCCTCAAATTCTGACACGGTATGTTAGGGTGACCGCTGTGGTTAGCCTGCAATTGGCTCCAAAAACAAGAACAAGAGCATCAGGCTGCAGAGAAAGTTCACAGAGCGACCTGGTAACACACAAGTCCGGAGGTGTTTAATCTGTGACCTATTCCTACAACCCATGAAGCTTTTCATGAATTATTTGTGTCAGCATTCTAATATGTAAAAAATCCTGCAGAATGTGGAAATATCAATTCTGTAAATGAGCTAATAAAATCCTAGTAAGGCCTTTTTTAAAGATTGGGAGAACGCCATGAAGAAATGACCTCTGATGAGGTAAACTAGCATTTCTAGCTGAATGTCAGCTTCATTATTTTGGAAGGAAACTTGAGATAAAAGTGTAATTTGATCAGATGCTGACCTGGTGTTTTCTATGTTTTTAAATCCACTGGTGTATTGTTCAGTTAATTGTTTTAAGGGGCAGTTTGCCGCGGTAGGCTGAGAATCTGGTCAGGGATGAAAAGACGGGGATGTCATGACCTGATAGCGGCCCCTCCCCGTACCGCAATTTACTACTTCACTGTGTGCTTGCACACTTGCTTGCAAGACAAAAAAAAAAAAAGGCTGCCGAAATAGCCCTGCCCCCCTCCGTGTCGTCCTTTCAGAGCGCTGACGGCCGTCGTTGACACGGTGCCGCGTGTTGTGGCAACCAGCGGTGACTGTTGTAAGAGGAGAGTTCTGAGGGGCTCCCTGTGGTGTGAAGAGAGCCTCTGCTCTTTTCCCAGGACTTGTTAGTGATGCTTGATGAGGTTTGAGGCTGCAGAACACAGTGCAAAGGGAGCAATCAAGAGCTGAGATCTAGTTGGAGAACTGCTGTTTTGATCACAGCATTTCAGTTTAATTAGGCATTTCAAAACCAGCTCAGGGAAAAGCAGATAAATGATGTTGTGGCAGAAACAGTCACTCACAGGCTTCGTTTGCACCTCCTGGAGAAAGTATTTATACCCACACGCGTGTTGTCATCTTACAACAACCAGATTCTGTGCATTTCACTTGGGGTTTCTGTTTAAGTTTGGTAGTAAATAATAGTTGAGTAAATGATCATTTTAGTTTTTTTCACGTTATCGGGAAATAAACGAACAGAAAGCGTTGACGAGGTGTTCATTCGCTGCATCGAACCAGAACCAAGCAGAGGGAGTTCGGTGTCGTCCCTCTACCTGGAGAGAGGGACGAGAAGTTCAACAGGGGAGTTGTGACAAGAAGGCTGCAGGACAATGACGCCATTTTCGCCATGCAGCTGAGGCAGTGGGAACTGATTTCAGTGTTCCGGCCTTTTCACCAGATTTGAAGAGTGGTAGTTTTCCTGATTTTGCCAGTTTAAGGTAAGGTAATTTTATTTATATAGCACATTTTCAGCAACAAGGCAGATCAACGTGCTTTACATGAGTTAGAGGAAACACTAACAAAAGAAAAGCAAGAAAAAATAAAAGTATAGAACTGCATATTGGTTCCCCATGTTTAATAAACTGTGTCAAACCAGCAACCTTCTGATTGCAGGACAAACTCCTACCACTGTCACCATCACGTCCCACGTTGGTCAGTCCTATAAAATCCCAGGAACGACCTTTAAAGTTTGTGGTTGTAACGTGACGAAATGTCAAAAGATGTTTCTAGTGTACAACATATAAGAGCACTTTACCTATTGAATATGTAGATATTGTTTCCTCATTAGATTTTTCAGCAGCGTGTTGTTCTTGACACAATGGAAACAATGAACGGCAATGGGCGAAACTCGTCACTACCTGGGGTAAAAACCTAACACATGGGATGGCAACGTTTAAGTTAAATATTTTCAACTTTACTGTGTCATGCACAAAACTTCACATACACAAATGTTGTCGTGTGGGAATACATTCGTGTTACACGACACATTCGTGTGTTAGTTGGCCAGTTGTTACCTATAGGATATTAACAGCGAGGGAGTGACATCGCCTCCTGCTTGTCATGCCCCTAAGACTGTAGATCTGAATATGCATTACATTAAAACATTAAGCATATGGCAAAGAATAGAAACACAAATGGTGCTTCTTGTGTTTTGGCAACCTACTTCCAATCTCGCAGGTTGTTTCCAAAGGTAAAAAAAAAAAACAACAACCCTCAAGTGACTGATTCCCAGAAAGCTCTGAGGCTATTTGTACCTGTCCACTTTCTCCAAAGGCCAACAAATTGGACTGTCTCCCCGCCTCCAGTCACGTCTCCAGGTTGGCCATAATTCCATGACTTGGAGCTCGGGGCTCGGTGATACAGCAGCGGAGCGACCCGGAGCTTTTCCCTGGTGGTCTGGATGCTGACAGTGATGTAGTGACCACCGTTAGATGCCAGCAGGAGAGGAGGGTCAGGCTCTTAGTGTAGATGGATATGGATGGTGTGTGCATGAAAGGAAGAGAAAAAACAGTGTTTGTATGTGTTGTGTGTGTGTGTACTTCTGTGTCCTTTTTTAAGCATGTGCACAGTCTTTCTCACACAAGATTAATGGCCAGCGTTGAAGTGTTCAAGTGTATGCTGTAGCTTTAACAAACAGTGCTCATGCATCAAATCTGACCCACTATTGTCACTTTAACACTCAACAGAGTGTTGCAGTTGGAAGATAGTGAAATGGCAAAACTGACCAGAAGTTTGGTATATTTTTTGAAAATTTTTATTTAAATAATTTCATATATGCCTTTTTTCCATTAAAACATTGGGTATTTAATCTTAACTGTGATGGTTTCTCACTGGAGGCAATCCACAGACCAAAACTCCTGCTCAAAACGAGCTCTTAATTCAACTGTGAAGGGAATCCTCTGAGAGAAGAAGTAATGCAAAAAATATTAACAATATTATGAGAGTCCACGTTATGAATTTTGGACATTGTAAATAGGGCTGTTGTAAACAATTATTTTAGTAATCAAGTAATGTATAAATTATTCCGATGACTAATCGAGTAGAAAATTTCATAAAATATTGGTAAATTATCCCAGAACAGCAGTATATATAGTGGCTATAGATATTGGCCCAAATTTTCATATCTGCCCGTCTCTAACAACTCCACTTCTGTAGCCTAGAAAATTAACCTTTAACAAAAGTAGCTCATTTTTTAAGTCAACGTGAACAAAAATAACACAGAAATCTGAAATTGTATTCAATTGAATAGTAAAAATAGAAATAATATAGCAGCAGGCTCACAAAGACACATAAAAATGTGTATACTTTTTAGTTTATGTATTCACCTTCAGTCAATTTTAATGAATTCTCACTTTGCCCTGCCATTTATAGCTTTCGTGTCCATGTGAGTGATAGGATCTTTGGCATCTTTGTCATACATACACCAGCTATACACACCACGATGTGCTTCGTCACCCATTTGTTGCGATCAGGATGGTATGAAGTCTATTTTCTGGTTCGTCCGTAAAGCTAGACTTGCGCTAACCACCAGCTACAGCGACTCTGAGTTTCCAGTCTGTCTTCATGCGTTTCCACTCTACCTGTATACAAAAACCTGTCGTGCGCTTCGCTCCAAAGCACCCAGTAGGCAGCATCTGCAGAGTACGTCCAATTATACTGTTGTATTCTATGTATCACACCAGTCAATTTAAGGATGCTTGTTGGTCCCCCAAAAAACAATGAAAAGAGGATGTTTGGTTATTCTATGTTGTGCTAATCGCGCTTAGCAGTCTTCAACAACTCATTGTCAAAATTGAGCGCATAGCGCAACACATGAATTGCTGCAGCCTTAATTGTGCGAGAAAAACAATTTGCTTGCCAAATTAGTAGCATGAACAATACTTTCAGTGCAGAAATAAGATAGTCCAGCCCAAAAAGGAATAATTTTCAGTCAGCAGGCATGTGATTATCTAAATGTACCGTGAAGAGAAGATTAGAAGGGGAAACAAAAGCTTGACCGCGAAGAGCAAAACCATTCATGAAGCCCAAGAATAGAAAGGACAGCATGGGATTCCAAAATGACCCCCCAGCACTTGTAAAGCTGCACATCTTCATTTAAGGAGCATTTCCGCTGGAAGAACCTTTTTCAGTAACCAGAATGGTTTTCACCACCCAGGGTAGAAATTTGTTCCAGAAAATTGCCCTGGTTGGGTTGTAGTATTTTTGGATGGCATCAGTTGGAGGAACGGTTCTAAACATTTAAACGATCCAGGTTTACAGTTCATTCATATTAATTTAAAACAGTTCACAGCTAACATTTTCTTTTAATTTTAACTGTTAGAGATGGACCCTTTACAGAAGAACAACATGTTGCAGTCACACACACCTCTTTAGTGAATGTGTGTGTGTTTTATCCATTTTCGAATTTAATTACTTTGAATTAGGGCTCCAACTACTGGTTAATTTTGCAAGATTAAACATGCGGGAGTTGCGCTGGGCAAAGAGAGATGGTCTCTGCTGGCTACCAGTTGTAAATAATTTTATTTTTGAAATAATTTAAATAGTTAGAATAATATATGCTTGATTTTGTCACAAGATGGCGCTGGCATTTGACCCAATTACTTTGTATAAAAACTGCAACACTCTGCGAACTGATATTTATTATTCAAAGTTTTTTGTGTGCACAGAATGAAAGCACAGCATTTCATCTTTTTAAATCACGCAAGTGGTTTTATAGTGTCAGTGACAATTGAAGTTGTAGTGATCTTGACAGGGGTTGTCTTTAAATGTCTTTCTTTACTCGGGTGATTAGAAACTGTGCCGCTGAAGCTTAGCTGCCCAGCTATTTTAGCATGAATGCCACATTGTGTGCTGCATGGGGAAATCTGTGTCCTGCCCTGTCATTTCAGCTTTGCTCTTGTCTTGTTCTGATCCAAGATCCAAAATTAACATCTCTTCTTTATCCGATTTCTACCCTGTTTTAAAGACACGCCACTGACTTAAGCAAACTGTAATTACTCCAACTATGACTCCACTGAGTATGCTAGATGCCTGAGGGACTCCTTCGCTCCCGTACGATTCCCTCCCTTCCCCCGCTCCCTCTTCTTCTTCTTCTTCTTCACCACACACTGTGCTCATGTGGTCTCCGCTGAGCTGGAGTGCAGATGTGCTTCAGAGCTCGGTAATCACCAGCTTGGGGCTTCTCACTGCTCGGCCCCAGTCTTTAACAGCATGTAAGCACTTAGTCATTTGCCTCGTAATATTATGGTAGGAAACCCTTAAAAGACACTAGTTTATACAGTTATACAGACACAAGCTTGACTGAAATGGCTGCACTGCCAAGCAAAAGCGTTTAGCAGATTGCAACAACTTTAGCAAAAAACAGAGGAAATGCCCTGTTTTTTTGTTTTTTTGTTTTATTTCCCGAGGGCTTTCCCAAACAGTAAGTTTTCCTCTCTAACCTCTTATCTCACCATGTGCGAGGGTGAATATGTGACAGGAAGTAAAAAGGTGTTCAGCTAACACAGTTAGCCCTTTAACCTCGTCAAGTCCTGCCCGATGTTAATGTCAGGAGATAACTAGAGGTCTTTTCTGGTGACATTACATTATGGTCTTTTAACAAGGGCTCTTGTGAGACTCTATATGCAATTTACCCTTCTTGTAATTATCAAACATATAAACCACGACCTTAAATGTGCATATCTATGATAATTCTGCAAAGCATTTAAAATAAAGCAATACTATCGCTTCCTGGTTGCTGAAATTCTTTAAAGGTGGGATACATTTCTCAAATTAAATGGAAAATTTCATTTATTTCAGTAACGCAAGTAAAATTACATAGATTAATTTTACACATTGATGTTTTCAGGGATTTATTTCTGTTTACTATGATGGTTTTCCACTTACAGCCAATGAAAATATGACATTTAAGATTTGAATATTATGTCAGACCAATGAAAAAACATGTTTAATGCAGAAATGTGGGCTTAAGAGGGATTATGTTTTGCACCTGAAAAGTTCTTTTCTAAAGATACTTTTAATCTTACAAACAAGCCTAATTGGAATGCATATTCAAATTCATTAAATATTTCTGTGGATGTGGAAGAAGGCACTTTGGTGAGGTAAGAGTTAGACTCCATTTTCTGCCAAATACGGCAAACGGAAAACAAGCTCAAGACCCAGCAACTCTGCCCAGTTATCTAGAGTCATGATGGAAAAGTAAGGAAAAGAGTCTGGAAAATGTGGCTTAGTCCTAGTTGACGCCATTTCAATTATCATCAATTGAATCACATTTTTCTAATCAGGCCCCCAAGGTTTTTGTGATAGTTTTTGTGTTTTACACCAAACTCAGATTTCTTGGTGCTGCTCTAGGAATATTTGCAAGGAATTTTGCATGTGTTTTGTATGACGTTAAACGTGACATTTTGTTATTCGTCAATAGATCACAGACAAGTGGCTGAGGCAGCAGTGTAGTAGAAATAAGAAACACTGCCACCTGCAGGTGGGAGTTATCATCACTGTTTATTAAGTGATGTTATCTGCTAGTTTTGTATTAATTTCTATTGCCAAAAACTGGAAGGACTGATAAATGAATGTGAGTGGTTGTATTTCCGTGTCTGATACCTGATGACTTGATGTCTGCTTTGGCGTTTTGTCGACATTTTTCAAGACTGAATCAAATGTAACTGTTTTTCAAGAGTCTCGAAGGAATTCCCAGAAAGTTGTCAGTTCAATGTTTAGACGGCACCGCCAAGACACTTTAAACCCAGTGTAGTTGTCATGCCAGGCCACTATATGGCGCTGTGATTTTAACAAGTCGTTGAAACGCTCATGTGCTTTTCACCTATAACTTGCCCCTCACTAGCTTCAAGCTAATTTAGAAAACAGTAACCCATCTCCATCACAAGTGTACTAACTTCTCAGGTAATGCATGTATATTCCTTATTAGAAGTTGTGTTAAACTGAACCGATTAAGTTAGCATGATGCTAGACGCCAGTGTTTTGGTTGTTATCTGCAATTGTGGGTTCTGAACAAGTGCAGTTTCGCACCTGTGGAGTACTTCACACCTCTGCTGTTAAAGAAAACCTACACTTTGTGACCTGGTTTCAAAAAGTGAAACTGTAACAAAAAAAAAATCGAGTAATCGTGTAAACGGGGCCTAGAGCTCAAGAAAAGTTATGAGAGGACTTTGCTATGATGGGAAAAATGTGAATAAAATCTTGGTCTATCATAAAATCCACCTACATATATGACAAAAGAAAAAAAACTGTAAAAGGTTTTAAAAAGTTCAGTGACCAATATGACATTATTTTATTACTTTTGCTGCTGTGGGAGTTGGACCCAGTTTGAACTCGTCCATGTGGCATGGCTGGGAAACTCCCACTGAAGCGAAAGGAAACGAAGAAGAAAAATCACTGATACACAAATCTGTTTTCAGTTTTTGAGCTTTCATTCAGAGCAAATCAGATGAATATTTATTGCCACGCAGCCCTGTGATAGGGCGCGCTCGGTGTTTTGCCGGAGCTGTTATCGAGCCGACGAACTATATCGCTGCATTTCAAACACAAGCGTCCAAACAAACAGAAATCCGAAGATTAGGGGTAAAACATGACAGGAAACAGACCGCCCAGGCACAGGACGGAGTAAACCAGGTGACGACTGACTGAACGCGAGGCAAGAGCAGTCACATCAACAGGTTACAGGTGTGCAGGGAAACAGAGCAGAGGAGAATCCACGCATCTGCAATCTGCTCACCTAAATATCCACGATACAAAAACACTCGCTTCGGTATTCACTGGAACACAAAAACAAATGCTGACAAAAGGACTTTTAATCCAGACACACACACACATGCTCACGCAGTTTAACAAAGCCCCGTTCTAACTGTTTGCTGCAGATGGGATTGATTTCCTGTCATTATCATCACAGAGCTTTCCATCTGCTCGCTGCTGGGAAAAGAGAGTGGGGAGACGTGGTAGACGGGCAGACACGTTAGCGATGCGGCTTTTAGCGCTGGATGGTTGTGCTTCAGGTGGGTCAATAATAAAACCTTTGAGGGATGGGAAACGAGAGGCAGCGCCAAAGGAATATGTAACCGCAAACGGAGTAAAAAGTCTCATCAGCCATTTATGTTAATCTCTTAATGAATGAGCTGCTAAGGAAAATGAAGAAGGAAAAAAAAAAAAGAGTTCATTGTTTCCTTGTGGACTACATCGTCTGGCAAATGGAACTGTTGGAGTGCTGTAAAAAAGTATTTACACCCATGCAGATTACTGTCGGGGCGTGACTTCTGGTTATTTTAGTAATCGACTATTCTGACGATTAATCACACCAAAAAAATGGCACATTTTTCAGATTAAAAAATAAATAAATAAAATATATTTGCAGACAGTTTTGTTTTTCATTTTAAATGCAAAATGTATAACATTTGTGTACAGTTTTGTCTAAAGTGCTTCTCTGAGTATGTTGTTCTTTAATCAAATGGTCTGTGCACGCCACTTAATTACTTAGTTGGCAACTACTTCAATATACGATTCATCACAATTAATATGATTAATTGTTTCAGCCCTAGATTTATTACGCTTAAAAGTTTTGGCTCATCAAACCAGCTTAAATATGAGATAAAGATTGGTTGTGTCAATTCAAAAAGAAGTTTTTAAAACACTATTTAATGTATTAAGATAGTAAATCTATCTGAATCAACCAGGCACTATGTGGAGATATAATTAGTCCCTGTTTTAAATCAAGAATTTTGTGTGATTAACTCCTTTCTTGGTTCAGTTTCGAATTAAGAAACCATTTAACAAGTAAAAAGAAACACATTCTGCCCCAATTTATGAAAATTCAGGTGAGAAAGTCCCTAGCATCAATCAGTCTTGAAAAGGTTACAGAGGTTATAGCTGAGTTTTTTTAATTTAATATGAACACATTGATCAACTTTATCCACAAATTTGAAAAAAAAAAAAAAGGTCGACGAAGATTACTCCAAAGCTTCCTAAGATAAAACCAGGAGTATCAAAAGAACCTTAAAGCACTGGAGAACTAGCACTTAGTATGAAAAAAGTCAGAATGATAAAAATAAAGGTATTCATGTAGGAGCTCCAAGTCCCAAATCTCATGACTACCAAAGACAAGAAAGGCAAATATCAAGTAAGTCTTCGTGACCTGGTGTAGGAAGCTGTAATCATCTTTATTTGCCAATGACATTTCTTTACTTTGAGACCACATCTAATGGCTGAAGCTCGATTTTCCTTACATAGAGAGAGTTTGAACACAGCCAGTCACTGACAGGACAGGAGACTTGACAACCAATGGAACTAGCAAATAACATTATGGAAAATCTTCATACTGAGTCATCAAGGATTTGTGCAATCAACAGATTTCTAAGGGACTTGATGGATGGATGGATGGATGGATGGATGGATGGATGGATGATGGCAGTCTGCCATAAACCCAGGCAGTGTTTTGACAACAAGAGCCTCACCATGGCTTCCCTTTTGTCCTGCCTAAGTTTATTTTGTCACCTGCTAGTCTAAGGGAATGGGGTCAGTTCAACTGGAGCATAGAGCTCCACACACATACATATACACCCCCCTGGACATGATACACACACACACACACACACACCACTCACAAATGAGTCAGGGGGTGCATGGCCAGGAGTCTGAATGTGTGTCGACTGCAGCGCTACGTTGTGTATGTTTGTTGAGGTGAATTATGTAGACGTCTGTGATCAGGTGGAATGTTTAAGATTCAGCTGGACATTCTCTTCAGAGGACAAGTTTCAGAGAGCTGAAGCAGTGGTTGTGTTTTTACAAATGTGTGTAAAACTTTGTCGATGTCCTACTGATGACAAAAAACACAATTTTGCAATTGTATTATTTCCATTAAATAAGAAATCACAACTGAATAAGTTTGTTTACGTGGTAAGTAATTGGAAATTATGGTTTACACAAGAATTATTCATAATTCAGCCATAGTGCCAGCGCTCATTATTAGCCATCAGAAAAGACGTCTGCGTCTTATTGAGGTGTTGGAATGTCAAGCTCCTGATACATAAGTTGTGGCTACTTAGGTATGCAGCGTTTTGGAAAAATTGTAGTGAGTAGTGGGTTCGACACTTTTGAATGACAAACTCAACCTTTGAGTTGAGTTTGCGATGCTGTGAGACCTCTGGTGGAGCTGGCTGGGTATTGTCCAAGGAGGCCAGTGGCTACAAATAATCGTGTTTCTGGTTTACAAGCTGACATGATGCGACAAAACTGTTAACATTCCAGCTTGTGAACTTGGACTTTGAACACCATCTTGGACTTTGTGTGACTGTAGATACATTATTTCTTGGTTTGTCTGCAGTTTTGCTGAGAATTACAAATTATGACTGTGGAGCAGGTAGATTTCCTTGGGTGTCCAAGTCTTTGAACGACTTGGTAGTTTTGAATAGCCTTTCTTCCTACAGAAAAACATAATTCAACCTTCACAGCAGCAACAATTACTTCTTGATTGGAAGAACTTGGCAGATTAAGTGTTCAAATGAGATGCTAGCGGTGGGTTCATTACACGGTGGATGGATTATTTTAATGTTCCCACTCTACTCTTGAGCCGTCTATAACAAAGCTGGGTTCATGGAAAACAAACATTTGATTACGACCAACCAAACCATCAAACTTTGCTTTTGATTATAACACTGTGTCAAAATCAAAGTTTATGCGTGCCAAATGTGCAAACTTTAAGATTGAACTAGTTGTGAAATGTGTGTGTGTGTTTTCCAGGCAGGCCTGATCCGTGTCTCTAACAAGGAGTACTTGATCGCTCCGCTACCTCAACACCTGGCCGACCGGCACAACTACAGCGCCCCCAATGGTCATCGCCCGCACGTGGTCTACAAGCGCTCCGCAGAGCACTTTGTTCACCGAAGATTGAGCAGCACTGAGAACCCCTACCTCTCCCATCATCATCACCAAGCGCAGACACACCATGACTACCAACACGGAAAACTGCAGCGGCAACACTTCTGCGGGCGCCGCAAGCAATGTATGTAAGGGAACTTTGTATTCCTTCTGTGGTCAACTGTCCAGTGTGTTTTAGTCGGTTTAGTTGCTGTTATTGTGGACAGAGGTCAGGGGTCTGGAAGAGACTCTTTGGATGTTCCACAATCACTTTTAATAACTTTGGGGAAAAAATATTACGAAACAACAAATGTTTTTAAATATGGATATTATAGCTAATGCATGAATTATCTACTTCAAATTCACAACAGAAAATTCAAAATTTTCTTCGCGTTTTCACAACAGAATAACACAAAGTACTAGTAATACATTATAGATTTATTTTTCCAGGTTGCTAGGTAAGAAACATGCTTTTTATCACATCATTTTCCACATCTACTCCTTATATATGGAACTAAAACCAATAAGTAAAACAAAGCACACACAACAGAAATCATAAATAAATTGGATTATGATGTCTCTATTCTCTAAATTCTCCCGAGGTGTGAGTGTGTGTGTGGATGGTTGTTTATCCTGTCTGTCTCTGTGATGCCCTGCGACAGACTGGCGACCTGTCCAGGGTGACCCCGCCTCTGTTCACTGGAGATAGGCACCAGCTGCCCTCCTGAGCCCTCAAGGGACAAAGTGTACAGAAAATGGATGGATGGATGGATGGATGGATGGATGGATGGATGGATGGATGGATGGATGTCTCTACAAACAGATTACCTTAAAAATGTCATCATCAGAATGGAAATTATCTAACTCACTTCACTGTTTTTTACAGTATCTAAATTTGCAGATTAAGTGACCTCTAATGCTAACTACTCACACTGAATTTCTGCAGGGGTGTCAGATTAAAGGAGGTTGAACAGAATTCATATTTTTATGTGTAAAATAAATCGGCACCTCTTATAATTTCCCTCCGATTAATTGACTCTTTGTGTATGCTTCCCTCTGTGCGTGTATCCTCTCCTCTCACTTTTATTTATATTTATTTCTTACTTCTTAGATGCTCCCCAGCCTCCCGTAGGGGACCTCTTCATTTTGCCGGATGAGTTTGCTGCGCCCGAGGTGGAGAAGCCCGAGCGGACGAGGAGATCACCCATCAACTCCAACAGGGTGGGAGGTCTGAATGTGGAGACCCTGGTGGTGGCAGACAGGAAGATGCTGGAAAAACACGGCAGAGAGAACGTCACCACCTACGTCCTCACCGTCATGAATATGGTGAGCACTGGAGAGGTGAAAGGATGGGAGGAGATAATAATAGTTAAATAACACACAAAAGTTTCCCACCTGTACCTGGCCTTTATTTTGGAAGGAGCATCTGTAAGGAAAATTGCCACTAAACAGACAGAGCTAACTCTATAGAGCTGATGTTTACTCAGTTCAATTCAACTCAATAATACTTTGTTTATCCCAAAGGGAAATTAAACGTGGTAGCTCTTTGGTCACTTGTCCAACTTGAAAATTGAAAATGTAAACTGCTGAAGAAAAACTGAAACGCAACTGTAACATGGAGATAATTTAAAGTTTAGAAGCAAAAGCTCTGTATAGTTTGGGCTGTGTGTCCAAAAAAATTGATCATCTCAGGAGACCAGAAATGATCATTTTTGAAACACTGGTTTTGTGTTTCCATGTGGCCATGCGAGCCGCACCTTTTTAAAATGATTATGCAGTAGCTTTGTCTTTCTCTGTCCATCCCGCCTGCGCTTCACTCTCACAAATGACAATAATGGCTCCGTTCTGTGTTGTTCGTATCATTTTCCTTACAGTGCCACCTATTGGCCTGGCATGCCTACTACAACATTTTCTGTGGCGCCATAACCTGCCATTTTTTCTAAATTGTTTACAAAAATATACAATGCTCATCTTAATGTGTACAGAGCTTTTATGTGCTCCCTCAGGCAATCATGAAGTACCAATTTATGTTCTTATAGGACAACAAACTGAAATGTCCAAATTAAAGTGTTTTATTCCAAAAGCGTTTGTCATAATGGTGTGCCGTAGAAAGCTCGAGATAACAAAAACTATACTTGTTATAGTTAAAGTTTGAAAGCCCAATATTAGTCTGAATCACACATTTTCAGTACTGGTTGCTTTCTATACACTTTTTTTCCATATTTCCTTGTAGTAGCCTGTAATGCTCTAAAACGTAAAGCATTTCTTTATGTTTCTGCTGTAAGAAGCAAATGAACTATGAATGAATGTGAACAGCAGTGTGGGAACATAAAAATGTGATGGAGTTGTCAGTGGTTTTCTGCTGCTAACTATTTCAGTGATGTTGTAGGTTTCCAGTCTTTTTAAAGATGGCACCATTGGATCTGACATCAACATTGTGGTGGTCAGCTTGCTCCTGCTGGAACACGACGCCGTAAGTGAATCAAAGTTGGTTTAAATTTAAATTCCTCCATATTTCACTAGACACTACTAAAAAACTTAGCTACACCTCTCCCTCTTCTTCTCAACTTCCCACTCTTCTTTTCCAGCTGGGCTTGAATATAAATCACCATGCCGACCATTCCCTTAACAGTTTCTGTCAGTGGCAGTCGGGTCTGGTGGGGAAAGGAGGTAAACGGCACGACCATGCTGTTCTTCTCACCGGACTTGACATTTGCTCCTGGAAGAACGAGCCCTGTGACACCCTGGGTATGAAATGTTCAGTATGGTAAAAAATCTGTTTGTTTTCTTTTTTGGTCGCCAATAACAGTTGGAGTGACTTATGAACAGATGTCTGTCTTTACCGAACTCCCACTTTATACTTTGTTAAAAATGAAGTCACTGGCAGAAAAGTAACAATTTGTATGATATGAATTAGTATTTTTGTTTTATTGTCAGTACTGATTGTGTCAAATTTAATGTGTTTTCTTCAACAGAAGCAGAAATGTTTATCCCACCAGGATAAATATCGTGCTAGCATTTTACTCCTGCTAGCAATGTTTTATGAAAAGTGCCATAAAAACATGAGTATGTTTACGCTCTCTCTCTTGTTACGCCTCTACTGAGCTTCACTCCGCAGTCGTTTTTCTTAATGGCCAAGCACATAGGCTGTAAAAAATCCCAATATAATGTTGTTTTTTCTTTGAACGTCGTCGTAGGGGTGAAATTGTTTTAGTTAAATAGTTGGTGGTAGGAAGGGCTTCTTTGTGAACATAAGCTGCAGCAAATTGTCACTGAAGGTGCTCATCAGTTCTACAACAGCTACATTCATCAGTTGGGAAACAATGTTCGACATTTGAGACGTATCTCGGGCCAAAAGATTTAAGATTTGACTTATTGTGAAAATGATTTCTATGTTTGCAAGCACATGGAAGCGGACTAACATTTTCAGTACTTACCATGCAAATTGTGGCAACATGCCTCGCTATGTTGACGCAGACAAAAGCAGAGTGTCCGTGCATCCTTAAGAAGTCTTAAATTCATTTCTCTTAAATTAAGACCTGAACATGTCTTAAATTCATTAAAGAAAATGTAAGTTGGCCTTAAATACGTCAATCACAGGTCTTAAATTCAGTCATAGCAGGCCTAATTTAGTCTCATATGTTCCCATTTTTTTTCTTAGGTCTTTTCTATCAGACAAATGTTTGAATTGCTCCAGATATCTTCACTCACTGTCTTCTGTGACTCAAGGCGGTTAAGGCTACCGGTAACAAGCTGCTAACACTAGCTAGCTAGAGAGCCATATTCCATGGGAGAAGCACAAAGCTGTTGCCAACAGTCATAAAAAGATCCCAGAAACGTCACAGTTTTAGTCCTCTGCATTATTTGTACATCTCTGTCATGATGAAGGTCTTGCATTTTATTTCATTAGGGTCTTTAAAATGTCTTTAAAAGACTTAAATTTGTTTCTATAAAACTAAGGCCCCAACAGTCTTGAATTAATTGAAAAACAAATGTAAGTTGGCCTTAAATACCTTAATCACAGGACTTAATGTTTTTTTTCAAAATGGTATCTAAAAGGTCTTAAAAAGGCTTAAATTTGGGTTGGTGAAACCTGCAAAAACCCTGAATAGATCAGCAGGTAATCAGAGTTGACTTTAGTCAGGGAACAATTTATTGTAAAGATGCCCTCATCTGGATGCCCTTAGTTTGAATTCCATGGGACGATCCACAGCCATCAAATTGGGCTTAGTGCTCTTCATGTTGTTTAATATTTTGGACCTTTGGAAGAAACTGTTCCTAGAAAAAGTAAAAGATGAAAACAAAAGGGACCAATACCAAGTATCTGGGCTGGCCTGTTGAAAGTTAAACCCACAACTAGGATTTTTTTCCCCCTAAAGCTGTCAGTCCTACTCCTGCTCAGATTGTTCTCATCGTGGAACAGGAAACAGCGAGATTCAGAAAACGGATGGGTTGATGTCGGATCCAAAAAGCAGCGGTGGTTCTTTACTGATCGACAATCACAGTCTAAAGAACAACGCTAAATAAATTGGTTCTGACTTGTGAGGCTGCACCTGGACGCTTGTGTAAAATTCCCCTTCCTATAGGCAGCGCCGTACATATTTGACAAATGGTTTCTTGCTGCCAAACCTGTCCCAACAGAACGTGCCTAAAAAACAATGAAGAGAAAGTTGAGAAATTCTCATGTCTCACAATGGAGACTTGATTTAGTGAAATATTTGGAGTTCAATCACCTGATGATACGAGCAGTTGACCTTTGATCATTTTTTTTTTTTTTTGCTCTTCTTCTTGGAAGGTTTCGCCCCTATTAGCGGTATGTGCAGTAAGTACAGGAGCTGCACCATCAACGAGGATACAGGGCTGGGCCTGGCTTTCACTATCGCTCACGAGTCTGGACACAAGTATGTTTTTAAAAAAATGCCATAATGAATTTAATTAACTCTTTTGCCCCTTTAAGATGTATTTTTAACAGCCTGCATTTGTGAGGCTGTTAAAAATACATCTTAAAGGGGCAGTATTTTGTAAAATCAACCATTTTGAGCTTTACGTCATGTTATAATGTTATTCTCTCATCAAAATCCTACCTGGGGTTTTGCCTCAATTCTTTGATGCATGTTTGAGAAATCCTTTCATCTCCCATGGCAACCATTCACCAAAGCGCCTGAATGGACCTAGCTCCTCCTTCAAGGTCGGAGCTTCCAGCCCTCCCCCCATGATCCCACCCATTCAGCTCCTTCAGACTAGCCAGCAGGAATTAGCAAACAGCTGGTGGTACTGCACATCTGCTGAGCTCTTTATACAAGCTGCTTCTCAGTCCAACACTGGTAAAAACGTTGCTAAAGGGTTAAGAGAAGAGCTGTGTTGTGATGTCTTCCTGAAGGTGAAGGCGAAGTTTCAGAAAGAGTGGGAGTTTTTTAAAGAGACAGAGGCCCAATTTCAAGGTGTTAAATTACAAAGTGAAATATATTTTAAGTCCTATTTGATATGTTTAGCATTTTTGTAACAGCTGAAGGTAACCTGGTTATTTGATTGTACTGTAAAATGGCACTATGTGGCTGGAAAACACGTAACACTGCTCCTTTAAGAGAGACAAAACTGGACTTGTGCTGGTAATGAATTGAGAGAATCAGTATTAAATGGCCATATTTGCAGAAACAAATGTCCTCTAAAGACATAACATTACTTGGGAACAGATATTTAATTTTACTGTGTGGAGAAAATAAAATGTCAGAATTTTTATGTATGCAACTGTATTTTCCTAGTCAGAGCTCAATTAAACTTTTTTCTGTTTGTAGTTTTGGGATGATCCATGACGGGGAAGGGAACCCTTGTCGTAAGACAGAGGGCAACATCATGTCTCCCACTTTGGCTGGGAATAACGGGGTCTTCTCCTGGTCCTCCTGCAGTCGGCAGTACCTCAGCCGCTTCCTTGGGTAGGCTCTACGACTCCAGTTTAACCTCGCCGCTGTTGCTTTCTTAATATTTTTGACGTCGCTCGTGTGCCATCTGCTCACCAGAACAGCCCAGGCATCCTGCCTCGGAGACGAACCCAAGCAGATCGGTCAGTACAAGTATCCCGAGCAGCTTCCCGGCCAGCTGTATGACGCAGACACTCAGTGCAAGTGGCAGTTTGGATCCCAGGCCAAGCTATGCGGCCTCGATTTTGTCAAGGTAGTATCTTAGTGCTTTATTCTTTCTTTTTTTTAACACCAGGGAGGGAAAAGGTAATTAGTGACAGTCATTTTCACTGCTTGCACACTTTTTTTGTGAAAGCAAAGCTAGCATGCTGTGGTTGTCGTGCTGCAACCACAAATTTAACATATATCATTAGGATTTAATGTGATAGACCTGCAAAAATTGGTGCACAGTTGTAAAGCTGAAGGAAAGTGACATGAAGTTTCCAACGTGTTTGAGTAAAAATCTAAAAGTAGGGATGCACCGATATGAATAATTGTTGCCGATACTAATATGCGATGCTAACATTCCCGTTATGGCCAGTAACTGATATTTACCAATATTGTATATATATTTTTACTTACCAGTTTGACACAAAAAATGACATTACTTCTCTTCTGCAGTGAAATTGCCGTCACATGATTGAACAAAAACCACATTACCAACACACACACCCCTTTCCCTCAAACAGCATCAAGATGGAAGTAAACATTGGTTGTTAATATTTGCAAAAATCCTGGAAAAGTATGAGCACTTTTACTAGGGACCTTAGCTCTAAACTTTTACTACAATATCCAGATCTGTGATCCATATAATTATTCAAGGCCTCCTGACGTTTCATCCATCATGTTTACAGCCTTAAGTCTTTGGAAGCCTTGGTGTCAACTCCGAGCTTTAAACCGCGGCTAATTAAAGCGGGCCCTCTGTGAGCTGTAGGGAAAATAACCTATAGAGGCGGATTAGTGCTGTTTTCATTCTGATTTCCTATTCATGTGTCTCTTTGTCCGACTCCGAGGTCCACTAGACCCTGCAATAATGAGAAACAACAACCTATGATCATACAAGAGCTTAAACTGTCTGCTCTGCAGCTCCAAACTGGAACTCTATTATTTATCATGATCTGGACACCTCCCACCTTTGAGCCCATGTTACAGACATTGCCTCGCTCACGCAACCCCCCCTCGCCCATGATCGTCGCTTTGACATAAGCCTTTACAATCAAAGTGCATTGAACGTCGTTCATTCACATGCAAATAGGAGAACAAGCATTCCTCTTGCTGCGTTGCTGGGAAGTTGACTCCACTAACACGTGCATCGGGAGATTAGCGCGTATTCGTGTCGTCCCCCGATCGTCGCCGCGTCTCCCGCCGTCGGCCTTTCTTAGTTAGATGCGTATGAGACGATGTGTGGCAGAACCTTATTAATGCTGGATTTGGAGCGCCTCCGTTTCCTGTCCCATGTTGGCTTTGCCGTCACCCAGCTGCTCGATGTCAGCCGAGCTGAACCAAACCGAACCACGTGAGGACAAAGAATCAAACAAGCAGGACTATTTTGGTCCCATCGCTCCTTCACGGATTGTTCCTCTGTTGCAGCCGGGCGAGCCGCCAGCGACTATCGCCTGTCTTTCGACCCCGGATCTTCCCCTTTGTTTTCTCGGGTCAGATGACACATGCAATTATAGTCGCTCTTCATTAAAAACGTACATTGATTTGGTTTGACACCGAGTCTTTGTGGAGATGCCTGGTAAAGGTGGTGGGGGCCCGTTGGCCGGGTTTGCCGTGCTTGTGGTCTGGTTGGGGAACAATAAAAGTAGGTGACATTAAACATGGAAGCACCGATCTACTTTTTTCACTTCCGATACCAATACCTATATCTGACGTTTAATATCGGCTGATACCGATCCACCACATTAAAAAAAAAAACTGCATTAAATTTTCGTTTTTAAACACAGACATAAATGTACTGACTTACGAATGTATCTGATAATTATGCACCAGTATAGCACACTTAAGTACACCAATAGCTTATCAAGCTTGGTCAAACATGTAAAACAGTTATGGGAGTAGAACAGTCACTGTAAAAATAAATAATAAAGAAACTGAAACTTACAAAATCAATAGGTTGTAAAAATAGACTGCAACAAACTTTCTTTCAAATGTTTCAGAATTCTAGATATAATGTCGAATAATTAATAAAGCCTGACATCACTCATAGATTCATTCTTATGGTCTGGGCACACTGTCACCAATACCCAATTTAGAACTTTTTTTCAATGTTAGGATAGATACAGATATTAATATCAAATCTAAGATTAAAGACTGCAGCCAGCTACAAGTCTTATTTTGGAATAAAAGTCAAATTTTTTTATTCAACAGGACATCTGCAAGTCTCTTTGGTGTCACAGAGTGGGACATCGGTGTGAGACCAAGTTCATGCCGGCTGCAGAGGGAACCACCTGTGGTCCGGACATGGTGAGCATAAACATCCACTTGTGAAGGGTCATTTTTAGACATTTCCCGACAAGAAGCTTCTAACATTTTTGTCAGAACTTTAGAAATTCCGACAGGTTGCAAGTTCATGACATTGCATGTAATAAACTAACTTGTTAGATCATTATCAGGTTGCAAGTAGGGCAAAAAGAGAACAAACAGGCATCTAAACTCGGCCTGTTCATCAAACTTAAGACCACAACCTTAAAAAGAAAATAACTTTTTGTTATTTTTTGTCAGATGTTCACACTCTAATGAAAGAAACATCTTAAGTCAATTCAGTTCTGTTCTTCTGCATCAAATCGGTATCGGCCGATACTAAACCTCAGATATCTGTATCGGAAGTGAAAAAAGTGGATCGGTGCATTGCTACTTATTTTTTTTACTTTATTTTTGTAAATTCTTTCTTTTTTGACTTAATTTTAATACAGAAGATAAACAACACATTCAACAATTTTCCGTCCATTTTTGATTCTCAACCCATGTGTCAGTTTCTCCATCCTAGATATTTCAAAGACACTATTGAAGTCCGTAGGCTCCTCGTTGGTGTTTCCACTTTCCGTCAGATCTTCAGTACTACTTTCTTTGCTGCCATCAGCAATGTTTTTACTAAGTGTTCATCACTATCTTGAATAATTTCCTCCGAAAATACTTCTGGTCTTACTGGAACTTCAAAACATTACTCAAGATATCACTTTCCACATCTTCTCCAACAGTCCTTTGTGTTTTTGAGCTGATTGCTTTTTAATATTGGCTCTTCCAGGCAAACTCGCTTCATGTCCGACAGAGTTTGCACATGCTCTGCCATTTTATGTCCTTGCTGCATCTCTACCTTTCTGTATCACTTCCCATCTACTTTACAAGCATACACCGTTTGAGCACCAGACCGTACGCTGAAGTTTGCGGTTATAACGTGACAACATGTGAAAAAGCACATGTAAAAGCGTTCAGGGTATTGTAAACACTAAGCCGGGCCTTATTTCAAGTGTAGAAAGTCGATATTTTGACAGGTAGAAAGGTGGTGATGTGTGGGAGCGGCTCTTGGCTGCGATCAGCTGGGGAGTCATGCACAATGGATGTGTGCTGTGCATGTTTTGGCTGTTGCTGCAAAAAAAAAAGAAGGGGCTTGGCGTCCAGGTGTAGTGCCGGGCATTTGTCCAACTCCCGAAACCCAGACAAGACACCCAAGCACCAATAAGTTTGAGCCATTTCTGTCCTCTTCTCCATTCTGTTACTCCGGTCTTTTTCTTCCAGTGGTGTCGGAGGGGTCAGTGTGTGAAATACGGCGAGCATGGTCCCAGGGCCGTCCACGGCCAGTGGTCAGCCTGGTCCCAGTGGTCAGACTGCTCCAGAACCTGCGGAGGAGGCGTCATGTTCAGGGAGCGATCCTGCACCAACCCCAGGTTTGTACGCACACGCACTCAGACGGTCTCGTTTGATTAGGAAGCAGTTAATCTCATCCACTTTCACTGCTCCGAAGCCGATTGGGTTGCCAAACAGATGAGGAAATAATTTATCTTGTCACACAGCTGACAGGAAAAATCTGACTTGCAGTTGTACCAGAAAGTTATTGCTGAAGCCCTTTTTGTCACTAAAGCTTTCCTTTTATGAACACCTGAAAGAACTTTCAGCCAGGTAGCTGTCAGCATGGATATGTGCACATATTTGGCACACACACACGCATACACACGCCCACATATGCTTCTGTTTCTCTGTCTTTGCAGGAACTTTCCGTTGACATTCACTCATTTCTACAGCCTAACCCTTACTTTTACCTTAAATCTAACCATTATCATTACATAGCCATACCCTACAATTTAATATGTGTTAGGAAAATGGTCCCTGCAATGTATCAAATATATGGCAGGCACACACACACACACACACACACACACACACACCCACACACGCACAGATAACGGCGTTCATCTGTACTACTTGACAGTCCAGTCTGAAGATCTGTCTCTCAGAAAGTCTCCTGATAGAACGCTTCTCGTTTCCTGAAGTCAGCAAACGTACGCTGTACTTGTTCACTTGCAAGTACAAGTCCAGGTCGGATCTGAGAAAGCATATCCCTGTTAGCCAAGAGCTCTGTGAGCGTCGTTACAACAACAAAGGGCATTGTTAGTTTTAATGTTGTGTTGCACAACAGACGTGCAGCACCTTGTTGGTACAGAGTACGCGTCTAGATTGATGCGATGTTTCAGATCTTTGTCTCGGGGTCGAACAGAGTGATAGTCACAAAAAAGTACTAGATAGATTGCGCACGTAATGAGTTCTATTAGTGAGGATTTTATAACAAGTAAGTGTGCCAGACTCACATTAGTTAAAATACTTTATGCTATAAACCCCTGATGTACTTTGTTGGGATTTTATGAGGAAAGAGCAAGACAAATTAGCATAGCTTTGCTTAGCAGACGTAAGAAAGGATACACGGTTCCGATCTTTTTACAACTTATAATCTGAAACATATGGTGTGCATTTGTCAATACTTTGTAGAACCACCTTTTTGCTGCAATTACAGCTGCGAGTTTCTTGGCGTATAAGAAAATGTTGCCCATTCTCGTTTGCTCATTTTCATCTGCAAAACATCTCAATCTCAGACTGAATGAAGATGAAGGTGAGATGTCTTTCTTATTACAGACTTCATGAAGATTATCCTGTGTTTCCAGCGCTAATGAGCTGATAGCAGAGCTATTTTTTCCTTTAGCACTTTAGCATTTTTGCTAACTTCAAAACTTTTAGTGTACTTAGGATCAACTAAGCAAATTTTTCCAGAGAAATTCCAAAGCGCAAAGTTTCTTGACTGTTTTGTAAACTCTCGGTTTAGTAAAGTTTGACGTTTTGGTTATCAACTGTTAAGCATTCTTCATGTAGCCAGATGGCTATATTCATGTTATTCTCTTTTTACCCTGTAGCTTCATTAAGAACGAGAGACATACAGACACAAAAAAAACACATACAGTACAAGTTATAAACATAAATACAACATCTAATGCCATTATAGAACTTGTAAACTATAAAGCTAAAATTAAATTGTTTGAGAGTTTTAATCTTTCAAAGTCCGGTGGAATTTAAATTGAAGTTAGCATTTTATTATTAGCTTCTGGTTAATACATTCCTGGTGCAGTGTTTTAGTGTTAGACAAACTAATATTTATGATTAGTCCTTTAGGGTTAACTTTTTAGCAGCTAACATTTTAGTTAACCGTGCTTACCACTGTATTCTTCCACTTATTTTTATCTTACCAAGTGAGTGGCTTTTATCACATTTTAATATTTTCGATTTACCAAGATGATGTGAGCTTTTTCAACTCACGTTCCTATAAATTCCTCAATAATATAATGCATTTTCGGATTTCCCAATTTTGTCCATTTAAACACAATCCCTCGTAATGTAGAGGCTTTCTACTACATCTTTCTCTTTGGTTCGCTTTACCGCCTGGGCCTACAGACTGATGGGGCTACTCTGTCCATCTCAGCCGACTCGTCTCCTAATCCCTGTGAAGGATCAAAGACGCTCTCCGAGGCTGGCTGCTTCTCATATGATACACATTATACACCGTGACTGGCAGACCGAAAAAGGGCCACAAAGCCTTCTAAACCGGGTTAGCTGTCAAGTCCATTTATCATTCCTGTGGCGTTAAATGGAACTCCACAGGAGAGCCTGCCGACTGCAGCTGCTAAACTGTGAGTTCTGGGATCAGCAGGACAAGCGGGTGGACGGACGATGGTGAAGGCTAAACGTAAAATCCAATGAGGCCAAGTCATGATATCATTGTAAAAGCTCTGGTGCTTTAAAACCATGATAAAACAGTCATGGAAAACAATAGGATGCCCCATTAAATACTAGGTTCCTTTCATTTAGCCACCTACCAGTCTCTGACTTCGCTTTGTCGAAGGTTTCGTCCCATTTCTCACTTTGACAGCTGTGAGATGTTTTAGGTGTTTCTTCAGTACAGATCTTGGCTCGGTCTCCGTTCCAGGATCCATTTCTTTGTTTGAAGGCCAATCGTTAGTTGATTAACTGGTATGTTTTGGGTCCAGAATCCATGGCAAATTCTGTATTGCTATAATCTACCAGCTCAATGCTTCACACTTGGTAATTGGTCCTGAAATGTTGGATTTGATTAATGTCAAAGATGTCCTCTGCTCTGTTGTCCAGAAAATATTTTGTCCAAAGACCATTGTTGTATAAGACCTGGTTTTTGTCCATGTTCTCTCTGGTCAGTCTGGTACTCATCTTTTTCATAGAGAGGTTTCCACTTGTGTCGTTTGATGTGCGCCGTGTCTTTCTGATTATACCGGCATGCGATGTCATACCAACATAGCAGAACCCCGCTATTTGCCCTGTGACGGCATTTTACAAATTTTAGAGACTTCTTTTGGCATCCTGTCATCTGCTCTTAAGGTTTGTTTTGCATTTAAGCAGATGTTTTAAAGGTCCTTCACTTGTAGACAGTGGCAGTTCACCACAAGACGTGTAAAGTGCACAGGAAACATCTGAAAGAAGCTTCTCTGGTCAGATGAGACCAAGATTAAACATTTTGACCGACACAGACCTATGACGAAGATTAACTTGCACTGAAAATTGGAAAAACGTTTACAATACCTTCATCTTCACAAATATGGACATTTTTGTGTGGTCTATTACATAAAATCCATATAAAATAAATTACAGAATGGACAGTTGTGCGTAATAAACTGTCACTGTAAAATACATCACATGCTGTATTTTAATTTCTCTGCCCAAAGACCACCTTCCAGGTCAAACACTGTCAATTTATCTCTCATAAACAAGCCTGGAAGATTAGCAGGTTCATGAATTTGACCCAGCTTTGTCGGGAACACATTTTGTCAACACCTCCTTTTAGCAGGGGCACATGATGACGCTTACTTGGACCCTGCTTTAGTGTATCTTCCCAGTCGTCTTCTAGAGCTCTTTGCTGCTCTGGGGCCACGGAATGTGGATGTATTAGCATGTGTAAGAGCCATGGTGGAAAATCCTGAGAGGGCCGGGAGGGAGCAGGTGAGTCACAGAGAGTGCAAGAGCAGACATGATGACCCCTGACCTACAGGGGTTTCCGCTTCTGTCGCCGGGCAGATTTACCAGGCTACTGGGACATCTAAGCACCCTTTTGGGGTCATGAGGTTTGCACACTTAAAGACTTGTTGAAGGCAAAGAGGATAAGGAAGAGAGATCCAAGAAGTTTGGGAAAACAAGAGTCTAGAATCAGTAAGGAGGATCTAACTCTCCTTTCGGATCAATCGAGCACTCTAATTAGGAAGACTTGACTGATGGTGTATACGGGGGAGTCCCCCCTCTAGCCCGCCGTAAGCACCTTACCATATGGTTTGTGTTTGTGTGCGGCTGAGTCTTAATAGGATCAGGACTATGAAAACCAGGGCCAAATCCCCCGTCTCACTAAAGGGAGAAAGATCGGCGCAGAGCAGGCATCGCCCATGCTTCCAAACCTTTCAGGATCTCCATCACCGTTGGCAGCAAAGTCCTTCTGTGATCGAGTCCAGATCTAAACGGATGCAATAAGCAGCTGAGTTGGAGGAGGAAAAAAACAACTAAAGCATACGCTGTCATCCTGAATGTGTGCTTCCCGTTGCTGTAGACACATATTTCAGAAAATTAAAAGGGCTTCTCTTTATTGTCCTAAGTATTTTTTTACAAGCAGTTATTTTTTATTGGACACAGTGCAGTTCCCCAGGCTGTGTGAGTGTTTATGTGTATGTGCAATCCACTTTAGTAAACAACAAAACTCAATTTTCTCTGTTGGTGGTTGTTTGGGAATGCCTAGCAGGACTGAAGAGAGCCTGGGAAGTCAGACTTGGCATCCTGGTGTTTTCAGACAAAAGACTGCTGCCATTTGTCTAACAAGTGGTGATTTCTCAGATAAAAAGAGCTGATATGCGTTGCTACGATACTTCAGATGAAAATTTGTCGTTTTTTTTATCAAACACTGATAAATAAACCACTACTTCTGAATTACTGCATTCACATGCTTGAGTCAGCAAAATTTTAAGATTGAAACTCCAGAGCTTTAAAGTAAAACATGTTAACCGTTTCCTAACATGCTATACAATTGTGTAGACGTATACTGTCAAGTATTTCTTACTCAAGCAAATACTCCCGAGCATTAATTTTCTTAAAGTCCTTGAAAATCACATTTCTATTCATTGTTACGAACCATATTTTAGTCGACTCTAAAAGCAACACCAAAATCTGTTTTTTTAGAATAGATTTCTGAGTTGCCAGTAACCTCCTCTCTTTTCTGTAACCCAATCATTTTGATTCAAGTTGAGTTAGCTCTTCATTAATGGCCATTGACAGACTGCCATTGTTAATGAAACTTGTTGTATCCCCAACCCAGTCCCCAGAACAATGGTAAATTCTGCCCAGGCTCGACTCGCCTCAACCAGCTGTGTAACACCAGACCCTGCCCTTCCAATGCCTTGGACTTCCGGGCCCAGCAGTGTGCCGAGTACAACAGCAAACCCTTCAGGGGCTGGTACTACAAGTGGAAACCTTACACCAAAGTGAACGGTAAGGTGATCTGTTGAGCAATGACATGTACTTGTATTGTTTTTTTTTACCTTGAATGTACAATGAATGTACAAAGAGTTCTACAAAGCCCAGGGCCAACTCTTGTATGTTCTGTGTTCCTCTGTTGGTCCAAATCTCTTTTCTAAAGTGTTCACTCCTTGTAATGCCAAACTCTATTTACTGTCGCAATGATCAGAGCCACAAACCTGCAGGAAACTATAGCTGTGGATAATGTGCACGGGAAATATGTAGCCACCTGTACACTCAAACAAGGGGAAGGATTTAAAAAAAGAAAGCCTGCAGGCCATCTTTGTTACACAGAGAAAGGCGAGAGAGAGAGAGAGAGAGAGAGTGTGCGGTGAGGAAGAACAGCGTGTTGGCTGTCATCCCAGGCCGGTTTTAAACTGTTGATGAATGGAGGGGACCATGTGGAGAGGAACAGATTTTGAAATACTTAATAGGACGCTGGGCCAAGTCACTTTCATCATCATTTGTTTTAATCAGAGGCGGCTGTAGAGGCCTCTCTCTGATAACTGATCTGAATTAAAAAAAAATAAACCAATGAGCCCACCAGAGTTTCACAAAGTGTTTCTGTCATTTCCATTTTAGCTGTTCAGATTCTGAAACTGCAAAACTCACCAGGTCTAAGAAGAACTTTGGTGCATTCACACATTCTTTCTCTTCCCTGCAGAAGAGGACATCTGTAAACTGTACTGCATTGCAGAAGACTTTGACTTTTTCTTTGCCATGTCCAGCAAGGTGAAAGATGGCACCTCCTGCTCTGACCATAGAGAAGGTGTCTGCATTGACGGAGTGTGTGAGGTAACTTGGTTTCATGTTTTTTTTTTTTTTTTTGCATAGGGACTGACACAGATTGAACTAACCCCATTCACAGTGTTTATTATGGGCTATATGGGGGGTTGCCCAGGGTGGCATTAGAAAGGGGTAAGAACTTGAAAATAAATCTTATTTGTCATGTTGTGCCCTGAACAAGTTTGCTACTACTTGTATGCACGTCTCCCTTGCTTTATGCTGGATAAAAATTGTGATAATTGTTCGCATTTTGATTGGTTGAGGGCATGGCAGAAGGAGCGGTTTGTCCTTCCTTCAGGGAATCAGTGAATTCCCATAAGAACCATCACTCACTGGCCCTGTGAAGTCATTTCAGGTTAGATAAAAAAAAAAGTATCTTCGTCTACATGTTTGATATTATCCAAAATCATGTTTATATATAGTAGTTCTAAAAATACAGTATGGGAGGCATAAATTTCAAAAGCTCTTGCACATGTCTCTGTGACATGTCCGGTTGAATACTCTAACCTTGACCATTTTGACCCTCGTGGCACAGAATTTGGACACCATCAAGGTAGAACTTCACATGAAATTTTTAGTGAGGTGGAACTAAGATTTGAGCCCAAAGACCTCACTTTAAGAAAGATATGAGCTTGCAATCTGAGTGATTTGTCTTAAGTTTGCAAAGCAGAGTGGGTAATGTTGCCAAGTCAAGATGTGGGACTTTGACAGACTCCTACCCAAGGACACTGAAGGCTGGAATTGAGTTAAAAGGGGCAAGCAACCAGTTTCCTGTTTGTGTTTTTAGTTCAATTGTACATACAAACTATCACGCATTTTTGTGATTTAATTCTCTCTCCTTCACAAAACCTTTGGTTTTAGCAGCTCTCTGTACATTTCTGAGAGCTGCTTTAGTGAATGCTTGACCCAGGAACCTGTATAATGGAGCAAAATGCCCTTTTCAGGCTGTGGGTTGTGACCGTCTCCTGGGCTCCAAGGCCTCCCTGGATGCCTGTGGGATCTGTAAGGGAGACAACTCCACCTGCAAGTTCTTTAAGGGCCAGTACACCCTGCAGCACCGGGCTAACGGTAAGCTGCACTAAACTTGTAGTTTTTCTGTTGGTGCTGGTAGTCATACACCAAGTATTACTGAATAAGAGAGAAAGACTTGCATGGACTAAAAGGCAGTCTCTAATTTTATTCTTGCTATTGAACCTTAAGTGTTTTTCCTGTCTTCGTTCCCAGAGTATTACTCTATGCTGACTTTGCCGGCTGGAGCTAGGGGCATTCATATTCAGGAAATGGAGGTGTCCACCAGCTACCTGGCTGTACGTTCCCTCAAGAAAAAGTACTACCTGACTGGTGATTGGACTGTGGACTGGCCAGGCAGGTTTTACTTCGGTGGGACCGTGTTCGAATACCAGCGCTCTTTCAACAAGCCGGAGAGCCTGTATGCTGTCGGCCCCACTAACGAGACTCTGGTGTTTGAAGTAAGTCGCCGCTGCTACTGTAGCTCTATTTTAACTCTGGGCATGATGTGGCTTTGAGGTAGGAATAAGTTTGGCTTTGGCTTTTTCTGGTCTACCCTCTACCCCACCACCACACTCAGATATATAAGATTGATTGGTTTACTAAGAAGTATTTTACAATAAAGAAATAATCAAATTCAAATGTCTCCACTTTTTGTGCTTAATTTAGAGGTTTTGCCAATAGTTCAATCTTCTAAAGATTAATCACTCAGGGCAGGGATTAATGTTTTTAATGCAGGATTGTCCTGTGGTACTACCAGCTCCAGTGTTAACACAATCACTACTTCAAGTTCATGTTCATGTTAACACAAAACCATAGATTTGTCCCCTCTGGCCACCGGCCTCCTGTGCTTTGTTGAAGGCATGTGGCTAATAGAGCGAGTCAAGTCCTTAAGTCAACTGCTCTGTCCAAGCAGGGATGAAAAGTGTAAATCAGATGGTTGCCTGGAGTGAGATGTTCTGCACAGTATACCTGATGATTTATGAGCTTTTTATTTATGTTTTTATTCCTTCATTCACATTTGTAGTCAGCGGTTTGTTACAAACCAGAGCTCGGTGAGGAGCGCTTGTCTGTACCTGTCCTGAAACAGCATATTACGACGCTGGACAGGCGCATTCCCTAGACGGCAAAACCGACGTTCTACAAGTGGCCGAGTCATGCAGAGGTTTGAGCGAACTGCGCAGGGATGTGGGGGAAGTTCCTCTGCATAACTTTGTCAGCAGAAGCATCTATTTTCTCTTGACCTCTGAGCCCTGGCCATGAAAACAGAAGTGGAAACCAGCTGAAGAGCAGACAGCGAAGTGATATTCATGTAAAAACTGGTCTCCACTTTGTCCCTTGGGTTACCAACATGGTGCGGTTAGAGCTGGAATGACTGGCCGCCGTGAGTTATATTTATTTCTGACATGCCTTGGCGGTCACTTGTTTGTCTGTCTTGAAACATCCGAGAGCTAATGTTGCTATTTTGGTGAAGAGACTTTGGTCTGTGGCTCAGGGTGAGTTGCTGTTTGAAAAGTGCAGCATTGTCCTTGGTGACCCTTGATGAGATTTCAAACTCTGTACCCAAAGGTGTAGCTTATTTCCACTTCAACAGTGCCAGATTTCATAGGCAACGTCAACCATGCGTCTAATTATCATGACTATACTACAATATCCAACTGGAAGCAAGAGTTGTCCAAAAACAGAAAGCTAGAAGTATTATTCCTCTAAAATTATTTTTCCTCTCAGATATACGATTGCGATATGTGAGCACCATGACTCTAAGGAGCTGGATTGTTTATTTTTGCCGCTAGGCCTGTCATGATGGCAAATTTTGCTGGACAATAAATTTCCCTAGTAATAATAGCGATAAGCGGTAATATTGTGGTTTTCAAGTAACGGATTGATAATGACATAATAATGTAAGTTTGCCATCTCAAAGACTGACACTTAACACTGGAAGATACTTGAAATATTTCCAATAAAACACAACAACCAAAATGATCAATAAAACAGAAATAAAAACCATTTACAACCAGAACCTAAATAAAATGGACTGTGATGTCTCCATAAAATAATAATAATCAGAATGTAAGCTATTGAGCTCATTTCAATTTGTCATGCGATTAATGGATTAATTGCATATTGTTACAGCATTAATTTAAATAAAATATTTAAAGGTTTAGTTCAGATTTCTTTTTTAAGAGAAGTTCAGTCCAGTCAATATAGGACTGCTATAGCACATTTCAGAAACAAGGTGGCTCAAAGTGCTTTAAATCATAAAAATATATTACAGTCACCATTTATGAAATAAGCAATAAACATTATATTCTGTCACTGTGAGCTTAACAGACCTTCAGACTGGTGAAAGCTAACAGGCTAATCAAATGCTATGGCTACATGCTAACATCTATCTCTAAGACAGGGAGTGAAGTGAAACAGCTGTGTGAACAGTTGAGTTGTTACTGAAATTCTTCCGATCGACACCGGAGACGTCAGTGGTAAGTATGAGGTGGAGAACAGCTGGAAGACCGCACGCGCTTCCTGGATGACGAGACTGTAACTGACAAGCTAACTGCGAGGATGCAGGAGCATGACGACATAACCTCTGAATGAGTCAGCTAAGATGGGGAAAAAAACTTTACATTACACATTGTCAAAATATCCGTCATAATTTAGAAAGTGATGTTACATCAGAGTGTAGACTTGGCACATCCGGGCTTAAGAAGTATTCATACTCGTGTTACAACAATAAGCAAAATGGATTTAGTTTAAATATTAATTGAAAGACCAACAAAAACACATATATTTGAGTTGGATGGAAACTTCTTTGTTATTATTATTATTATTACTTAAACCTTACTTTGGTTACTCATCGTTTCGATCACATACTGTATATACCGTGACGTCAAGTAAGGCTGAAGCAGCACTGTAGTAGAAGTATGAAACACTGCCACCTGCAGGTGGGAGTTAGCATCACTTAAACTTGATATTTTTTACCGTTTTGCGAAGAATTTGCAATAAACTCAAAATTGGCGCGAAAAAAAAACCATGTGGATCTCTTGATTTAGCATGAATTTCCACGATCCTGGATGTGAAAAAAATTTAATTTGGCAGAATACGTTAAAAAAATACTTTGATTTTATTGATTAAATATTATCTGAGCACACAACTGTTATATTATGTGTCCCTCCGTGTCTTGAGGGCCACACAACAAGCTGTGGTGAGCCCGATTTGACACATGGTTTTCGATCAAAACCTATTTATGTGTTACAATGTGTATATGTGGAAACTATTCATATACATTTGAAGTAAGGCAAAATTAAATAAGTCAACCGTTATAATTTGATCTGCCTTCTGTTACATTATTTTTTATGTGTGAGTCTCAGTCGAGTATTTATCCAGCGTAGCACTCGGAGATCAAGCAGATGATGTAAGCATAATCTGCATTAGTACATCCAGTAATTACAAAAAGGAGACAGAGGTTGAAACAGAGATAAGAACGGACAGCCGGGACGGACGGAGAGCAAGATTAAAGGATTAAGAATTCTGCAATTTAACTTTTGGGATGTAATGAGTTACGGTCAGAGAACAAGGTCTTTAGCTGGGAAGTTAGAGTTCTTCCTAATGCAAATCTTCATCTGCTTCACACATTCTGCCATAATGATGCTGTGACATTTAAAAAAAAAATAAAAAATTGGACGGTGAGGGAGGATGTAAGTGTGGATCACTCGCAGTTCCTTATTCAGTGCGAAACACTAAAGGGAAAAGCACATGTTGTGGAGTGTGAGCGTAAGATGTGATAAGGTGCTCGCATCTGCTCAGCTGGCGGAGGAGTGGGGGGGGGGGGGGGGGGGGGTTTTTGCGGGGGTTCACGAGACAAGGAGGGGTTAGCCGCCCCGGAACAAACGGCTGCCCCTGGGCGTTTTGGTGGGCCCGAAGGGG
>CAEGAE010003884.1:0-29670 GCA_903067095.1 Girardinus metallicus
TAGAGAGAGAGAGAGAGAGAGAGAGAGAGAGAGAGAGAGAGAGAGAGAGAGAGAGAGCCTTGAATCTACATCTGTAGTTATTTTGGTGTCCTACAGAGGGCAGTACAGCACCTCGCAACCTGGGGTGTTGTAAGCAGCAGCAGAAGAAGCTTGTTGTCAGTGGAGGGAATTTTGACACTTTAGATAACTAACAGAAATTATCGAAGCGTTTCGGGAAAAGTAACATTTAGTGGACTGGTCTAGTTACAGAACAGTTATAGTATCTTGTCAACCCAAAACGAAAGGTACGTACGACCTTATGTAGTTTTCTTAGATTTTCTATGATAATATAAGGTAATAATAATAATAAGATTCTTTAAGCAATCTCCGTGTAACTGAAAACAACTAAAAAATTAGGTGTTATGTGGGTACCGGGCGGCGCAAGGGTACAGCGTACGACCCGCGGCCGTCACAGGTTCGAATCCCGGGCAGATGACCTGTACCGCATGTATTTCTGTCAGAACCCATTTTCATCATGTCTGACAACCGTTAAATAAAAGCCAAAAGAGCTGGGAAACACCTTAAAAAGCCAGTGTTTGTGGTTAACTCTAACTATGTAGGCTACCTGCTTTATTCATTGACTCTATCAAGTGATAGAAGTGTTGGCCATGGTTTATTTCTCTTGGAAAACTGCAGTGACAAATCCTGTGCTAGATGTACGATCTTATTTACACAGTGACTCGTTTGTACACACGCAGCAGGTGTGTTTTCATTTTACTAAGCATTTTAAAAAAGTGAAATCTGTGCTTCTGACTCTCAAAATTTTTTAGACTCCCCCCCAAAAAAAAACTATGAGTACAGAGGGAACCTCTAGAGGCTCATGGAGAGGAGGAGGTGGGAATGGATGGAGAGGAAGAGGAAGCGGTGGATGGAGAGGAAGAGGAAGCGGTGGATGGAGAGGACAGGGAGGATGGAGGAGGCCGTGGAGAGGAGGGTCAGCAGCAGGAGGTGGAGGGAGCCGAGGAGGTGGCGTTAGTGGAAATCCAGCTTTAAGCTCCCAGAGAGGTGAGCTCCATTATTATTTCTGTATCTAGCAGGAATTTTGCTTTATTCATTTCAAATCATCTCCAAAAATTTCATGTCACCATTTTTATTAGTTTAGAACAAATCAACAGTTCTTTCAGCTTCATCCAGACTGCTTTACTGTTGTCCACTCAGCCCCAGTCCAGACCACTCTTGATGCACTGTGTCCATACAAAGGCTGGGCTCTGTATTTCACAGAAGGTAAGTCGATGTGTCACTACTGGACATATGTAGCCTCATATTTTAACATAGCTTGGTAAAATTTTAATATGTTAATAATTCTTTTTGCATTTTGTTTTGTTATAAGAAGCCTTCCACCGGCCTAATTTTATTAATTTGTTTTGCTACAAAAGAAGGTATTTTTCTATGTTTGTGTAATGTTTTAATTTTAACCCCTATGTGTTCACCGTTTTCTGCGGTTTCACCAAAAATGCTCTTTAACCCCTCTTTGCTTTCACTGTCACTGGTGAACCATACTTAAAATTAGTTAGCAAGCAAAGCTTAGCCTGGCGGAAATTAAGTAAAGGCTGGCTGTACACAGCAAAATAAAATGTATTTATTTTGATAATATTTCCAATTTTTCCTGCTAAGGTTTCATAGAGAGCTCACCCAGTGTGGAGAAGATCAAAGTGTTTGAGAAGTACTTCACATCCCAGATCCATCTGTATGATAAAGTCAGTCCTGTGTTGGTATGTTTTTATGCTTTGTGTTTTCTAAAGGGAGTAAAAGAGAACAGTTGTGTTTTTTCTGTAGGACGAGATCGAGCGCCAGGGCAGCGTGCTGGTGGATTACACAGATTTAACTGGGAATAAAGCTGTGTGTGAAGCTCTCACTGACATTGTGACAGACCTGCGGGAACAGCCAGATGTGATACTGAACTGTTTGGGCGTGGCCATTCATCAGGTAAACACAAAAAGCCATTGAGTGAAATATTCTTACCATAAATCTATTTAAGTTGTGAAGTTAGTTCACTTGGTGTCACATTTCCAACTGAAGAGTATGTGTGCTTCAGGTGTTGACTGCAGATTTGGAAAAACAAGCTGCAGAGCTCCAAGATGAGGAACTTCCTGTTGCTACACCAATCATCAATATTCCTCATATCAGTGTGAGGTACTGCCCTCCGTACAGAGCAGGAAGTTCTTCCACTGTTCCAGCTGAGCCGTAGGTTTTCCCTCACAGGCTGTATAACTACGAGCCGCTGACTCCGCTGCGGAATTTGCGGGCCAGCGTGTTCGGCCGGATGGTGTGTGTGAGAGGAACCGTGGTCCGGGTGAGCAACATCAGACCTCAGTGTACCAGGATGGCATTCAAGTGCCAGACCTGCGCCAGCACTCTGACCCTACCACTGCAGCATGGGAAATATGCAACACCCACAAAGGTTTGAACACACACTTCAAAGTGATCTGGGTTGGTTTCACAAATTTGGTGACAAACTTTAAATGTTGACATAGTTCTATGCAGGGTGTTCTTAAAAGGTCTTGAATGCATGTATCTAACACCAAGGCATTAAAATGTCTTAAATTGATAAGAAAATAGCTGGCTTTAAATAAGTCAATTACAGGTTCTACATTTTGTGGTGTCAGGACTATTTAATCTTGTATTTTCTATGTAGTTTATTTTTCTCATGGGACTTTTCTGTCAGGCAAAGATTTGAGTCACACGCAGACATCTTCAGTATGTTGTGTGACTCGAGGCAGTTGAGGCTACCACTAGCTAGTTCCTAATAAACCCTTGTTAGCTAGTTTGTGAGTACTGCTGGTTAAAAAGTTATTTGGGCTAAAACCCAAAGCACTAGTCATAAACATTAGTTAAACGCTTAAGCGCTATTCCAGCATGCTATTTAGCAGAAGCTAATGCTAAACTGCTAAATTCAACTATGTTAATATCTACCACGGCTATCTGTGTGAAGTATTCTTAACAGTCGATAACCAAAACTTCAACACAAATGTCAAACTTTGTTCACAAAGCTATGCTGCTTTATCTGAAAAAATTTAATTAGTGGAAGCCAAGTGTGCTAAACGTTTTCAAAGTTAGCAAAACCACTAATGCGCTAAACAAAAAATGCTTAATTGTTAAACAATTAGCACTAAGCTTAACTCATTGAAGAATTCTTAGCAGTCGATAACCAAAACTTCAAAACAAGTGTCAAACTTAATTTAGCTGAAAGTTTACAAACCTACATTCATTTATCTGGAAATTTTAATTTAGAGGAAGCTAAGTGCTCTAACTGTTTTCAAAGTTAGCAAATATGATAATGTACTAAAATGAAAAATTTGCTCTGCTATTTTCAGATTAGTGGAAATGTACCCATCACTGGTTTTTAACTATTTTATGTTATTTAAAGCACTAAGCGATTTTATCATATCAAGTATTCCACTTAAAAAGGGCTTTGTGGCCCATAAAGATCATAACTCTATTCCCTGTTTGGTCACTAAAACAAATCACACTGTTTTGTTTGTTTTATCACGTAGTGTATCCAGCCTGGATGTCGTACTCGTTCCTTCATCCCTCTTCGAAGTTCTCCCTCCACAAAGACAGTAGACTGGCAAATCATCAAGTAAGGTCATAATGATCATATTCTCTGTGTAGAGGAGATGAAAGCTGTTGGGTTTGGCCTACAGAGAATATAAGAGCAGCCGTAAATTCTAGCTTGGGACGTTGTGCAGACACATTTATGGGGTTGTGAAGGATTATTTATTTATTTTTACATCCTGCTGATTTCAGAAGGCGTGGTCTTCAGATATTGCAAGTTCTACAATTTTGTGACATAAATTTTGTTTCAATTTTAGATTTTTTTCTTATGTGTCTAATTTACTAGGTAACAGATTTTGCAAGGCTTTTGTAGCACATAGATCATTTAAAAAAAAAAGTTAAATAACAATTTTAAAAACTGTTTAGGGAGCTGACATTTTACCTCCATGTGAAATGAAAAAAATTCTGAAAGGCAGATCAAAAGTGAAAAAAGTGTTTGTTGAGCTCTGTGAAACGCGTTTCTCTTGCCTCCTCAGGGTGCAGGAGTTGATGGGCGGCGAGCAGAGGGAGACAGGACGAATCCCTCGCACCGTGGAGTGTCACCTGACCTCTGACCTCTGCGACAGCTGCGTCCCAGGAGACGCAGTTACCGTTACGGGGATAGTCAGAGTCATCAATGACGGTGTGAACATACGTATTCATTTCTGGTCATGGTTGCAGATGTACCCTCAGCAGTGACAAATAAGTCTAACTAAAGACACCACCCGTCCAGATCCCAGATGTTTTCATCACATAGTTCAAACATCTGCTTTCTGACTGCAGGCAGCTCCAGAGGAAATAAAGATCAATGCATGTTTCTCCTGTACATCGAAGCTACTTCAGTCAGCAACACCAAAGGTACCGGCAGGCATGTTTTTGATCCATGCCACATCTCCCTCTAAGAGTTCAGGACAAAGTTAATAAGAGCTGAATATTCAGGTCAGCTGTCCAAATGTGGAGGTGAAGGGTCAGGAGGATCGAGGGAAGATCGTACAGGAGGAGACGAGTTCAGTCTGAAGGAGCTGTATGCCATCCAGGAGATCCAGTCACAACCAAACCTGCTGCGACTCATCGTGCAGTAAGTTTATCGCTGTCTGCAGTAGGTTTGACTGCTTTATGCTTCGTGGTATTATTGTAAAACCATCAAAAGGTTCAAAATAATGATTTGTGTAAATCTTCACAGTCGGGTATGAAAAAGATAATAGTGAGGGGAAATCAAATAAAAGAGTTTGATGTGTTTTTATTGCTTCGTTTAGCGATATGGACTGTGATGGCAAGCCACACCAAATCAGTGCCAGAATTTCTAGATATTATATGATTACACAGATGAGCTAATAGAACAATTATAGAGGTTTTTTTTAGTTTTTGGACTTAGTAAGACTTTTTGTTGAACATGTAACCTATATGGATCTGTTCAATTGAACTGGATGAAATGTTTAACATGTCATTAATTCTAAAGTAGAATTACTTGGAGATCAGTTCTGCTCTGCTACATCAGACCCTTCTCATGAGGACTCCTTTAAGTTTAAAATGAATAAGGATGCTTGCACTTGACACTGGGCAGTTACCATGACCGATTACGGGTTTGAGAAGACAGACTAGATACACACACAAAATAAATTTAATTCTAAAATTTCTTATTACAATAAGATTGTTGATTTATTATCTCAGTAAATTTTAATTAGTGATGTTAAAAAACAAAACCGACGTCATTGTCAGATATGTTTTTCTACTATTTTTCTCCACTGTTTGTTCCACAAGAGCATGAATAGTAAATCATTTAAAATATATGAATATGAAGTCATTGGCAGCTGTATCTCTGTTGACGATTCCTTCTATTCCAGGAAGAGAAGGAATGCTGGGAATGCAGTTCAGCTAAAACTGAACTGCAACTTCTGTGAAGACAGAAAAAAACAGAGGAAAAGATTAACCTAATGGCTGAAATAACAGCAAATATCACAGCAGTGGAGAGCAGTAGGAGACAGAAGCAGAGATATCTCAGGATACTCATTAGAAGGAAACCCTAAAAACTGGTAGAACGTGTGATTTATTTAACATAAACTGGTCAAAGTTGAAACCGCTAGAGGACATGTTAAGGGTCCATCTGTCCATTTATGCATTTTAGGATTTTTTTTCTAAAAAAAATCCTAACATACATAAATTTTAGGATTTATAATTTGTGGAAATAGCCACAAAATATATTTTGTGGATATTTCGTACGATGGATATATCTGCAGTGAGTTGAAAACTTCTGCATTTACACTCAGGACTGAGAAGTTTTCCAATTTAAATCTGGAAAAGTCTAATTTATCTGAATCGTTGTAGAATTGCACCTCTCAGACAGCAGGTTGCCCTCTGTACGTTCATTGAGATTTTTTTTTTCTTTTTCAATCTTTCATTAATGCCTTTTTTGGGGGGGAAATTACGTTTTTTGGACAACTGTTCCTTTGTGTTTGGATACAGTGTAGTTGTACAGATTTTTAACCCTCTTAATATGTCCACTCCTCCGCCTTCTTCCAGCTCTTTGTGTCCTGCCATCTTTGGCCATCTGGTGAGTTCAGACTGAAAGTAGACTGTGATTTCTTAGAGCAATCAGACACGCTGCTCATATTCAGTGTTCATGCTGGTTTTCTGTGCGTTGGCAGCTGGTGAAGGCTGCCCTGGCTTTGGCGTTGTTTGGAGGCAGACAGAAACACACAGACAAGAGCAGCGTCCCGGTGAGAGGAGACCCTCACATCCTGGTGGTGGGAGACCCTGGACTGGGGAAGAGTCAGATGTTACAGGTAACACAGAGGAGCTGTCCCAATAAGCAATTTATCAATTAATTGCATGATAGATTAAAATGAGCTCAGTGACTTTCATTCTGGTGATTAATATTTTTTGAAGGGTTATTGTGTTCACAGAGTCTTCATATTCCTTTTTATTAAGGGTTTTGGCTGTGTGTGGTTTTTATTTCCGCTCTATGTATCATGTTTGGTTGTTGAGTTGATTTTTGATATTTAAAATGTCTTACAGTTTCAGTGTGGAGTGTTTATGTACAAAATTAAAGTTTATCAGTCTTTAAGAGGACAAACTTACATTATTATGTCATTATCAATATATTCCTTGAAGGGGAAGTGTGATACTGTTATTCTTTCATTAAAAACATACCTGGAGTTTTGCTTTGATTTTTGTCACGAATGTTTGAAAAAACCTTTAATCTCCCATGGCAACCATTCAGCTGTGCGCAACGTTTGTGTGGACCTAGTTCCACCTTCGAGGACAAAGCCCGTCCTCAGAGTTGCAGTTTCTAACCTTCCAGCTCATTTAGCTCCTTCAGACTAGTCACCAGCAATTAGCAGACTGGAACTGTGCATCTGCTGAGCTCATTACAGGAACTACTTCTCAGTAAAACACTGGTAAAAACATTGTTAAAGTGTTAATAGAGAGCCATGTTGTGATGCCTTTAAAAATAAATAAATATATACTCAGCACTTTTGTAATAAGTTAACATATTTACTTGATTGTGCTATAAAATGGCACTATGTGACTGGAATACACACAATACTTCCCCTTTATAAATGATCTCAGAACAACAGTTATTGTTTATTGCATTCATTTCTGGGACAATTCATCGTCCAGTAAAAGTTGTTGTCGTGACAGACCTGATCCTTTTGTGACAGTACCGACTGAGACGGTTTAACTCTTCATATCTTTTTGGTTTCTGTTCCTCCTCCAACAGGCAGTGTGTAACGTGGCTCCAAGGGGAATCTATGTATGCGGCAACAGCACCAGCACCACAGGTAAGCCTCTAAGTGCTTATACTTCAAATCCTAGGATTGAAAGAGAGTGTGCTGTTTTTTTTTTTTTTTGTTTTATGTAACAATGACTGTATCTTTTTTACACACTATGTTCTTTTGACTATTGTCATATATATTTTGGTTCCAAAATGTAACATTTTGTGTTTACCTCAAAGGACTAACTGTGAGTCTGTCCAGAGACTCTGGAACAGGAGATTATGCTCTGGAGGCAGGTGCTTTGGTGTTGGCTGACCAAGGTAGTCAAAGTATATGCAAGTTCATTTGAAATTCCCCAAAACTAACAGCGTTATTAATTTTCCATATTGATTTTTTTTTTCTCATCATTTTCTTTTCACTGCTGGGTACAAACATCAGTGTATTTGAAAATATGACTTAATGAAATAACCGCGTGGTTTAGCTGTGCCAATTTCACCGATGTACTTAAGTATCTGATAGTACATAAGTTTATTTCAAGACTAATATTTGTGGAGGTTTTTAAGCATAGACTGTTTGCAAAAACAGATGTATTCCAGAAATGTTGATTGTGAATTGAATAAATACCTCAAAATGTGATACAATTTGAAGTCCATGTTGCCCGTTGTTGGCACCTTCTGTGTCAGGCTGACTTCCTGTTTTCCTGCTTCCTGTACTTCCAGGCCTTTGTTGCATTGATGAGTTTGACAAGCTGGGGAGCCAGCAGCAGGCTCTGCTGGAAGCCATGGAGCAGCAGTCAGTGAGTCTGGCTAAGGCTGGCATCGTCTCCTCTCTGCCTGCTAGAACGTCTGTTGTTGCTGCTGCTAACCCCGTTGGAGGCCACTACAACAGGGGGAAGACTGTCTCTGAAAATCTAAAGTGAGTTTTCACCTCTAGTAACTTCCAGCAGCTGCTTCAGGACAGTTGGCTTTAATGTCCTTGTCCGTGTCTGTGTCCGTAGAATGGGCTCCGCCCTCCTCTCCCGCTTCGATGTTGTCTTCCTTCTTCTGGACATCCCAGATGAGTCACATGACCGCCGGCTGTCCGAGCACGTCATGGCCAACAGGGCGGGGAAAGGCAGAACCAGCAGCGCCACGGTGACCAGAACAAGTAATGACCCAGAGACTTCCATCCTGCTGCAGCATGCAGCCATGCCGCTGTCTGAACGATTGCAGGTAAAACTGGTTCTGGACCCAGAAAACGGACAATCCTGAATGAGAACATCCAGCCACCATGTTGTGACGAATCTCAGGCGCTCTAGGGGGAGGCAGTGGAACAAAGACCCAAAACACACCAGCAAGTGCAGTTCTGAAAGGCTCAAAAAAAGCTTAGTTCAAGGTTTTGGAGTGGCCTAGTCAAAAACTGGACCTAAATCTGATAGAGATGCAGCAACAAGACCTCAAACAGGTTGCTAATGCTCTAACACCATTCAACGTGGTTGAATTAAAACAATTTTCTGAGGCCAAAATTTATCCACAGTGATTTAAAATTCTCATTGCCAGCAATTATAAACACTTGGTGACTGAACCCTGAGGGATATTGAAACATTCTACAACACCACAGTGGAAGAGATGCCCATGAATGTGGCTGACCTCATCTAGCTTCATCTATAAAATATGAATTGAATCAGCTTGATTCAATTCATATTTTATTCAAATACATATTATTAAAATAAAAAAATCAAATTATGCAGTTTTCTTCAAGGAGTTGTTTTAGATGCTGATGTGGGTAGGGTGGATATCTTGCAGCGGCCTGTCTTACAACAGCTCTGAAGAAGCCTCTGACTGAAGACACTCTGTTGCTGTATAATGTCAGATACTTAGGATGCTCTGGGTTGTCTGTAATTTCTTTGATTTTATAAAGAATCCTTCCTTGCATAATATTATCCAGAGATTCCAAACTAGTCCCCAGAACAGAGCCAGCCTTTTCTACCAGGCAGTCAAAAACAATCTGGTCTTTATAAGAGTGTAACACACTTTAGCGCCACCACCAGTTTGTAGTAACAGCAATCCTCTGTGTAAACGCTTTTACTGAACTAACTTTGCCAATATTCCACTAGTGTCAAAAAAAATTACATTTTGCATTTGCTGTGTTTCTATTAAATAAGAAACGCAATAAAAATCACATAAATAAAATCACATAAGTAATAAAATCACATAAAAATCGTGTGATGCGAAAAAAGTCTTTCCATTGCAGTTTTGCGAAATGAATTAATTTTGATATAGCTAAAAATACCACCTCATCCTAGGGCCACAACTTTCTTTATCAAAAATGTTTTTCTTTTTTTTTTTTTTTATTGCCGCGTTTCTATTAAGCGGCATTCTTTTCGTAATGTCAAATTGTGCAATTCTATAGTCAATATAAATGCAGCTATTTAAGAGTCAGAGGAAGCATCTCTGTGTCTGTCTGGGAGAAGAGCTGAACAAAACTTTCTTTGAAGCATTTAACCTCTATCTGTTGTGGCACAGGCTAGTTTTGAAATGTCAGTGACCTGGTAGGGCAGATGATTGTCCCTTAGCAGTTTTACTTGCTCAAGCACTTCAAGGGAATGCAGTGGAAAGAAAGTGCCTACAGTTTAAAATGTGAACTCTGTTTTATATTTGGAAAAGCCTGTTTTATATTCTTTTAAAGTTTTCCTTTACTCCAAAAAGATATAATTTCAACATCTTAAATATTATTTAAATCATATTTCTGAGTTCCTATCTGTTGTCCTTCATTCTTATCCTAACTTCTCTGTTTATGTTCAACACAAGAGCATGATGTAAGCTGGCACCAAAGTATCAGCTGACTGTAATGTTAGGATGAACTCTGTCAGACTCTTTATCTCATAGTTAACAACTCTAACACTGAACGTTAAAGTAGAGAGGTCTACTGAAACTTAAGCGTTCCTTGGCGTTTGTACAACCTGTCAAGATTTTACCAATCCCACTTGTTGTCTGCAGTTTCCAGCAAATGAATCGGTCGATGTGATTCCAACATGCCTGTTGAGGAAGTACATCAGCTACGCCCGTCAGTACGTCCGACCCACGCTGTCTCCTGAAGCGGCAAAAACCCTTCAGGATTTCTACCTATCTCTGAGATCCCAAGCGCACTCGGCTGACGCCACGCCCATCACCACACGGCAGCTGGAGTCCTTGATTAGACTTACCGAGGTGGGTTGGTTAGGGCTGAGGTATTTAGTGAGTGCATCGTACCCTGCTGAAGTTCTGACCTTCTTTTCCGGTGATTGTTTGATTTTCTCTAGGCAAGAGCCAAATTGGAGCTCAGAGAAGTGGCGACACAAAGTGATGCTGAAGATGTGGTGGATATCATGAAACACAGGTAACTCTGCAGCAACGTCAGCAAGTGAGAAGAGATATTTATTTTATCTCACTGTTTCACCAATTAATTAAGTTCCCACTGTATTAACCCTACACAGTGCCTTCCAAAAGTATTTATAGCCATTGAACTTTTTCTACTGAGATATCCTGCAATCGACAAACACAAAGAAATTCATAAATGTGAATTAAAGAGAAATAACATAATTTTCTACAATATTTTGCGAAGAAAAGTCTAAATATTGTGGCACATTTGTATTTAGGCTGCCTGAGTACTCAGTACTGTCTGGAGTTATTTTTGCTGCAGTGAGTAATTTTGGGTATATTGCTACCAGCTTTACACATGTAGAGACTTAGGACTTCTGCTTATTTAGATTTTATTTAGGAGTATTTAGAGGAAGGGGGTGAGTACAACTGTAGGCCTGCCGCAATAAGCAGTAAATCAATCAATCGAATGATAAATTAAAACAATCTCAATAATTTCCATGTGAATGATTTATTGTTTTTCCTCCTTTCTCTCTCTTTCTCCCAAAAACTGGATGATAAAAGTCTTCAGTTTGGTGAATTTTGTTTACAGAAACTTTGTAGATCATTTTATTTGTTTTTTTTCTGTTATTTGTATTTATTTTGGATATTTAAAATTTCTCCCAGTCTTAACTGTTCATTAGAATTTACAGGTTATTGGTCTTTGGGAACGTGTTCTTGCATTATTATGCTGTTACCATTGCATCACTTGAAAATGGTCTCAAAACCAACATTTCTATCATTTATCGTGATAACTCCTGGGACAATTTATCTTCCAGTAAAATTTGTTACCGTGACAGGCCTATATACAAATGCATTGAAAAAAAAAAAACAGAACAACTTGGAGAACCACACACAATTGGCGAATTGTGTGTGGTTTGTAATATGAAAAAAACACTGAAAAGTTGAAGGTATGTGAATATAATTGCAAAGCCCTGTATTTCTTTTAACTGTGGATGCACAATATATCGGTATCAACTGATGTTAGTCATTTTTTTACATGTCTGTATTGGTCTGGAAAGAAAAACTGGGCCAATATTAACTTCCAAACAATGTTTATTTGTTTCTCATATCAATTTTTACATCGGTACATCCCTATTTGAATTTTTTCTATTCTTTCTCGGAACAATCAAGGTAGTGTAGAAGTCTGCTCATTTCTAGAGGTCAGGACTTGTCTTATTGTGTTGTGTTCTGCGACGTAAACATCTTTTGTTTCCGTTTGAAGCCTAGCTGATACATATTCAGACGGCCTGGGAAACCTGGACTTTGAACGTTCTCAGCTCGGCTCTGGCATGAGTCAGCGAAGCGCTGCGAAGCGGCTGGTCAGCGCCCTCCACTCACACGCTCAGAGGACCAATCAGAAGCAGTTCGACCTGCAGACGATTCGATCTGTAGCTGACAAAATGAACATAAAGGTGATGGCTCTTGACCCGAAAAAAGTTTAACACTATTTATATAATTATTATTGGGGGAGTACAGTTAGTACATTCTCTACAATCCCAGTTCTAATGACAACTTTATGTTGTTGATTCCTTCCAGGTGATGGATTTTCAAGGTCTTTTGAGTTCCCTCAATGAACAGGGCTTCCTCCTTAAGAAAGGGCCCAAGTTGTACCAACTTCAGACCATGTGATTGCTGGACACTACTGCCCAACACTGGTGTTCTCTGGTGAGCACCAGAGAACACCAAGTAAACTCTGGTGACCAAACACCAGAGTTTACTTGATGTTTGGTCAGTTATTTGTGAAAACGCAAAAAACACAAGAATGCCTGTGTGGGGATAATATTCTCAGGCAACGAGGAGAGGGAACGCTGACGGTCAGAAGGAAATAAGGGAGTAAATCCAGCGAAAAACCCTCAAAGTGCTTCTTCCTGGATGTCTACTGCAGCATTTGACAGGAATACAAGTCTCCAGCAGTAGTAGCTATTGTTCACATACAAACTAATGTGCATGAATATGCTAATTGTTTACAGGCTTTATTTAATCTCACTATAGTGGTTTTCAAAAATGAATTTTCTCTTTATGTAGATAAATGTGTAAAAATGTACAACTACTGTTTGTGCAAATTCTGTTGTAAATAAACTATTCTTTGTCTCTGTCGAGCATTTCATTAAATACGACAAAGACTTTATTTTAAAATGGGTTTTTAAATACTTTCATTTTAAAAAAAAAGGCGAATCTTAAACAGTATTATCGTTTACATCTTTTTTTATTAGAAATATATGTTTATTTTTATTTTGGAATCTTTATTTGTAAATATTAAGTCTATAGAAGTATTATAATACAGTCTCAGATTGAGCAGAATAAAGAAACTTTTTTTCTGAAACTATTTTGAAACTCATCTATGTTTTACGACATCTTGTGCCGTATGTATTTCCGGTAACATGGCAGCCTTGTTGCCCACGCAGGGTTGCTATCAGGATCGGTAACCCACGATGAGCACTCAGGGAAACGACACACGGGCAGCCGGTCAGTAATGCGAGCCTCTCGAAAATGATGAGGTGTTTGAGCCGGCTTTCCGCTTCACTGTTTCTCAAGGCAGCGAGCGTTCCTGAGCGCTGCCCGGTTGTGTGTCGGCTTGCGCCCCCAATATGGCGGCTCGGACAGCCACCTGCCACGGTGAGCCTGAGGCTCGCACGGCCTCGGCTTAGTGGCTCGTGGCTCTTCAGACTCAAATGGACTGACTGCCGGGGCTCGAGCGGCCAGCGACTGAAACCGTTTGGACTCGCGGAGGGATCTGTGCTTGTGCACCGAAGAGGTCTTGAAAGGTCAGCGGCCGTTTTGAGACCGCTGCTTCTCCCCAGAGTTCGAGGACTTTGCAGCAGGAAGACAGAGGAGGCGTCTGACAAGTCCACAGCAGCGGACAGGGACACCAGGGACACGGTACCGGGACAAGGACTGTTTAAGTTCAAAGAACTGGTGAGTCCAAACAGGGACAGAGGCAACCATAGCTGTTAACCCTCCCACTGGTCAGAGGGCTGCAGCTTCCCACACGGACTGCTAGTACAGTTCAACCAAGGTCACTAAAAAAGGAAAGGTGGCATGGTGATGATAATGCTATAGTTCTTTTTACTGTATTAATAATTTAATCAGTTACTATACTTGTAGAACAGCAAAATATGACAGACGTAAGTTTAGGCAGAGAAGCATCTGATTATTTTCCCACAGCAGAAATACACAGCATCACAATTCAATTCAGTTTATTTATATAGCGCCAATTCACAACAAATGTCTCAAGTCATTTGGGAAAATGAAACTTCTATTCAATCACATACATTCAAATTGATCCTACCAAACACTACAGAGTTTAATAATTCAGAGTAGTTTCAAAAGTTTGCCGGCTAATTGCATGGAGTCATGGCAGATTATTTGAACTAATCTGCATATTGGCAAAAATATGCTTTTAGAGAAATAACACTTTTTATTGATGTGGAAAAATGACCCAGGATGTTCTGAAGGTGCAGTTCTGAGAATCATGTTCCTTATGAGAAACGTCTGGATTGTTCATAAAAATGTGCTCAGTGTTTGATGGACTTTCTTGTTATATTTAGCAACATTTCAGACCAAAAAGCATCGTCCAGAATCGACAGGCCAGGCCTCGGTGATCAGTACAACCCTGCTGTCCACATGGACTTTGCATGCCCTCCTCTTCTGTGTGTTGGTTCTCTCCAGATACTCTGGCTTCCTCCTACAGCACAAAAACCATTTCTTTCTCAGATTGTGTGGCTTTGTGATAAAACAATCCGCTGACCTGGGTTGTTTTGGAGAACTTGACCTTGCTTGCAGCATATCTGTCGCCTTTCAGCCCAGATCATGTCTATTATAAAAACATTCTCCAGATAGGCTCGATTTATAAATCACCCTTGAAACGCACTGAGTGCAGACTCCTCTCTGCAAGAGAATCCTCAGAAGAACTGCAGACCTGCAGCTGAACGTTCTGGTCTCCTCAGCATGACCGTTCAGAAAGAATTAAGGACAACAGAGCGGATTTCATCCATCGAATTCTTCAGACCCCAGGTGATGGAGTGGAAGTCATCCTGGTTTAGTTTGCTGTTGTTATTGATTATTTCAACATCTTCGTTTATCGATATTTGTTAACAGCAGATTTTCTTTAACTGACTGCAGTGAAACATTTTAATGTCGTAAAAATCTGGAGTTTTATTGTGGAGCTTGGCTCCCGTTTGACAGCCTGTCTCTGAATACTGTGATCTGAAGTCAGACTTGAAGAAGACAAGCGAAATTTCTGTTTGTTGCTCTTTTTTGACAACGTGTTTAAGTTGATAGATGCTCTCCTGCTTAAAATTCTAGGTAAATCTAGAGTTTATGTTTCTGCGAGAAGTGGGGTTAAAGGTCAGCAGCCACCAGCATTTCATATGGTTTACCAGGACAGCTGTGAGAAATTTTTACTTTTCTCTTTGTGGGTAGAGCAGCAAATATTTTAAAGTGATAATTAGGAGGTGCACCAATTGCAGTTTAACTTTAAAAACCCTGACCTGCTGACACCAATGTTTTACTTTTTTTTTCGTCCGAGAAGTTGTTAAATTAAGCGACATAGCGGCTGATTGTCAGACCTTTGCAGTGGTTGATCAGACTTCTCCTGTCAGGTAGGTGGTGCTGTTGTGTTTTTGCTCTTGTATGAAGGCGGGCCACGCACTGACCTCCCCATCACATGCATGTCCAGTGTACAGAGTCTGAACTTTTTGCTTTGCTCCCACTGCTTTACCGGCCCACTGGTAATTCTACTGACGTTAAAGTTTTTAGATTTCAGCAGTTATATTTCGTGTTTGTTGGTGACATTAACTTGCCCCTTTAAATATCATTTCCTCAAGTCAAAACAACCTCGACTTAAAAAAAACAAAAACTTTTGTAACAGAAAATGATAAAGATGATATCTGTTCCCTCCACACCCCATGGATAAGCCAGCATAGATAAGCGGACAGACAAGATTTGCTCCAGGAAGAGCTTTGATGATTTTTTTTAGGGTTTTTTTCTGTTAACTTCCAGCTGTAACCCGTTTGTAACCTGTTCCTCTCTCTGTCTACCCCTCTCTCTGCAGTATGAGAACCCCTGGACAGTCCCCAACCTGCTGTGTATGTGTCGGATTCTGCTGGCTCCATATCTGGGTTATCTGATCACCCAGCAGCACTTTGACCTCAGCCTGGGTCTGTTTACTTTGGCAGGAGCCACTGACCTGGTAACATTCTCAGCTTTTCATAGTTTGTCTTTTTACTAATTTGTCTTATTTATGCCAGTGAAAGTGAACGCTTTTAAAAATGTACAGTTCTGTGTGAAATTGCTTGTTTTTGACTTTTTTTCATCGCACTTTAATTTTCCAGTTCAATTCTAAAATACTTCATTTATCCCAAAGGAAAATTAAATATTAATTAAAATCATTCTGGTCAATTCAGAGAGTCATTGTGGGTGGTGATGCTTTGGGCAGGAAGGATTTCCTGTAGCAGTCAGTCTTGCAACAAATCTAAATCGGCCTCTGTCTGAAGACTGTTGCTTTATGACAGGCTTATGGCTGTTATGAAATGCTAACAGCTCAACATTCAGGCAGCAGAGATGATATTCAGCAGCAGCGTGTCCTAGATGACATCATCAGTTGTTAGCTAGTTATGCTAATGTGTCCAGATACAGCAGCAGGGAGGATGAAAAGAGAAGGAAAGGGAAGGTTATGTCCAATCATTTCAACTTTTTTAAAAGACCACATTATGACAAAAATAAAGCTTAAAAAAATGTGCAACTTTTTGAAAAAGGTGCTGCAAAATCCGTCATTCTAGGTTGCAGTAATCACACACAAAACCAAAACATTGCAACATCCCGGAGGGGCTGACTGAACTATCTTGTTTGTTTACTGTTGCCGCTCCTCTTTAAATCTCTGTTTTAATCTCAAAATAAAAATTAAGAACAAAAGTCCTTCTAGCTCCACAGCATCTGAAACCAGAGGGAATAAATGTCCAACAAAAGGAATGAAAACACTAGAAACAGAAGAATTAACCTAAAAAAACTGAATTCCGGTCTAATTACTGCCAGAAGTTGTGCGATGAAGGAATTATTCAAAGAGAACCCGTCTGACAACACGCAGTGTGTTGATTTGTTTGGCCGGTCAGAACCCTGAAGCTTCTCTCCGTGTCCCATCTTTGTCCCTGTGTCCCCTCCAGCTGGACGGCTTCATTGCCAGAACGTGGCCCACTCAGAAGTCGGCCCTGGGCAGCGCTCTGGATCCGCTGGCCGACAAGATCCTCATCAGTGTCTTATATGTGAGTCTCACCTACGCCGAACTTATCCCAGGTATTAAACCCGGCGGGCCTCGGCTCTGCCGTCTCACACTGTCATTCACTAACAGTCCATGAATCTGTGTGAGAGCCGCAGCGAATCTAACCGGCTGTGTTTTGTTTCAGCTCCGCTGACGGCTCTGGTGATTTTTCGAGACATTGGTTTGATAGCCGCCGTCTTCTGGGTCAGATACAAGACTGTTCCTCCACCGGTGAGAAACGCTGGGAACATGGGTGCAGATGGGCTGGTTCTGACAAAGGGTTCTATCAAACGCTCCTGTGGTTTTCTGTCACTGTTCACATGGAAAATCAATGGAGCCTCTACAGTTTCAGCTAGCTTGAATTATACTGACTGATGTACCATGGTGTACTAGAACCATTGTAGACAAGAAAAAGAGTATATTTACACCAAAAAACTTTTGAGAACTTTGAGAATAATCTCAGAAATTTTCTAGAAAAAATTGGGAAATTTCAGAGCTCCAAATGTCTAAAATTTGCAGGAAAAAAAAATAGAGATTAACTTCAGACATTTTCTAGAAAGTAAATTTCTGAGTTTCCAGAGTCAAATTTGCTAGACAAGAATTAAATGTTGATATTGAACTCAGGAATCTTCTGGAAAAAGCAAAGAAAATCCTGAGTTTCAGAAGTCAAATATTTCCTAGAAAGGCCTCAATTTTGAGAATAATTTCAGAAATGTTCTAAAATAAAATGTGGACATTTTGACTTTTGAGATTAATCTCAATTTCACTTTGGAAGTTTTCAACTTTTCAAACCTCAAAATGTCCTGTTTTTTGTTTGTTTAGAAAATACTCAGATGAATCTCAAAATTTGAGGGTTTTTTGGCAGAAATGTACTCCTTTTTTTTCTATCTACAAAGATCCTTATACGCCAGTGTGCTTCATTATTATTACTTTTTTTTTCTTTACAAATGCTCTATCCTTTGTTGTCCAGGTGACCCTCAGTAAGTTTTTTAACCCCTGCTACACTACAGCCCAGCTAAAGCCCACCCTCTTCAGCAAGGTGAGAGCTACTTTTAAATCTTTCCATCTGACCTGAGAGAAAAAACATCCTGCGCTCCATTAACGCTGGAACTGTCCACTCTGTTTTCCCTCTTATTCACGGAAACCTAAAAATGTTGCTGAACCTGGAATAAACATTTCATTTCTTCTTCATAAAGATGACCTTGACTGAAAGTGTGCATAATCTTTTGTTCAGGTGAACACGGCCATCCAGCTGTTCCTGGTTGCCGCCTCTCTGGCTGCTCCGGTCTTCCACTATACGGACAGCGTCCTGCTGCAGTGTTTATGGTAAACGTCACATGACTTCTGCAGACGTCCCTTTGAATTTTTACCCTCTCCTCCCTTTTTTAGAAGAAACTACTGAAACCAGCAACAAATGAGCAGGAACAACCCCTCCTGTGTCGGGCACATAAATGCTGCTTGTTCAGATCATTTTGACTCAGAGCAAATATGGAGCTGGAATAAAAATCTAAATTACTGCAAGCATTTATGTTACAGAGCAGCCTATATTTTTAAATAAACGTTATTTTTTCCAGAACCACAAACATTTAAACTTTCCTCTCAAAACTGATATCTCCTGATCTCCTCTGTATTATTTTGAACATTTTAATAACATAATTTTTATAATATTGCAGGACCTGATCTTGCTAAATTTGATGTGACATCATGTGTCTTCATGATGTCTGGATCTGTGCAGATGCTCCCAGATGTTCATAGAGTTTTTTTGTGGGTCTTAAGTGGGAAGCGTCACCATTTGGGGTGCGCCCATAAATCAGCTTCAATTTTTATTCATTTAGTTGATCGAGTGACGCGTCCATGTGAAGCTGACCTTATCCGCCTCCACAAAGGTCTGAAGACCAGACCCCGGCCAGGAGAGAAGCAGACCCACCTTACAATAATCCCCACTGTTGACAACTTTTAGCGACTTTTCAAAAATAAACATCAATATCAACCAAACTTGGAATTAACAGGTCTGCTTTTTTAAAGAACAGTCAAAAAACTGCAATTGGTGCGTCCCTGCTCCACCACTAATATTTAACATAAAGAGTTGGTCAAATAGATTCAGAATTTCTGGATAAGATTAGTTTCATTATGACATAAAATACAGAGGTAAAAATATGAAAATAATGATTAATATAGAGAGAATTGAGAACTATCAAACTATTGTTGCTTGGCTCTGTAGAGCTTCAGGCTGAATTGTATTCAAATATAATTAAGGTTGCAGCTTTGTGGAGGAGGTGTTTTAATAGAATATAAGTTTATTCAATATCAGAATAATTCTCTTTTTTTCCATTAAAAAAATTCTAATATGCATTTTGTTTCCCACTTAAATCTATACTAATGTTTTCCTGGTACTACCACTAGGGGCAGTAGTGTATCAGGTGAACAATTAGGTATAATGGGTGTTTATTAATGAATCCTCTCCATCGTTCGAGCTTCTGATTTGAAAAATTCATCTACCCAGATGAAAACTGTCATTTTAACTAAAACTATCTTCTTTATGATTCTGCAGGTATGTTACAGCTGTGACCACAGCAGCATCAGGCTACAGCTACTGGCATTACGGCCGCAAGACTGTTAAGGTGTTGAACACCAGATCTCCATGACGCCACCCCCTTCCCGGGATGCTCCCCCTCCCTCCCGGGATACGGCCCCCTCTCCCCGGACGCTCGTAGGAATAACAAGAAAACAGAAGAAGCTCACCAGCCGCAGCGAATGTAGAACAGACAGACAGATGGACTGTCGCCAGGAGCTCTGAAGACAAGTAGCTGTGACAAGCCTTCATGGGTCACCATGGCGATGACGCATGCAGTGGGAAAACAAGTGAAGCCGCAGATGGTTTCGTCGCAGAGATCCTGAGACAGCAGCTCTGCCAGCGGGCGCGTCCAGAGCCGCGTGCATGGAGGGGAAAAAAACTGCAAACATAAATAAAAATATTTCCTCCACCCACGTCAGGAGCCGCACACGGCAACCTCAAGCCCAGAGCTGCCAGGTTTTATTTCTTACTGTCAGTCAGATGCAACGTCCACCGAATCATTGTCTCATCAACCTGAATTTTTGTAAGTCAATGATTTCTGATTAAACAAAACAAATAGAAAATCTGCTGTGTGTGGCGTGTCTGTGATTTGATTGGATGAGCAAAACCCAAGTTTAATCTGCTCAGACAGAAATCTGACATCTGACCCGTCTAGTGGAGTTTTAAACAAAGTCGATGAAAAGCAAAGACGTCCCAGCAGGGGTTCCCAAGCTGCTGCGTCAAGATAAACCTAAATGAACAAGGTTACTTATAATAGGACAGCCTTTAAATAGTGATAATATTTATTGGTAATTTACATTTTTATTTAATTAGCTTCTTGTTTTAAAGGAGCACTATGGTGTAAAATCAACTTTTAGAGCTTTACATCATGTTATATTCTATTACCTCATCCAAAATCTGTAATCCTGATTTGATGGTTATAATGCGTATCATTATTTGATGGTTGTGAGAAATCCTTTAATCTCCATAGCAACCATTCAGCTTTGCAAAACTAGTCGGACCTGGCTCTGCCTTCAAGGACAATGCTCCTCCTCTGAGCAGTTTCCAAGCTTCCACTTCCACTCCCTCAATCAGCTCCTTCAGACTAGTCAGCAGAAATGAACAAACACCTGATGAAACTACACATTTGCTGAGCTCATTATATGAGCTACTTCTAAGTGCAACGTTGGTAAAAATGTTAGCGATGTGATAACGTACTGAAGGCAGAGCTTCAGAAAGAGCAGGAGGCCCAATTTCAAGGTGTTAAGTTACAAAGTTAATTTTATTCTATATATATATATATTTGTATGTACAGCATTTTTATAATAGCTGAAGGTAACATAGTTACTTGATTGTGCTATAAAATCGCGCTGTCTGGAAAACACAATACTGCCCCTTTAGAATTTTTATACTTTTAGATTAAAAAACATAATTCACTCTGTTTTGGGGAGAACCAGAAGTTTTATCTCCTCGTGATTAATTGCATAAATGTTTGCTTCTTAATGAGGTTTTTAATCTTATTTGTTTTTAATTTAGTAAATTGTAACTAAATCATGTTAGATCTCAGCCGGTCTGGAAATTAAAAATCTGGAGTGCAGCTTATTTCCTGCTGGAGTCGTTGGGCCATAGGGAGCTTTTTTCTTTTGTTTTTCGTAAACACACCTCCTCTATCACCCCCTCTAGGACACTTGGGAAGTCGGAAATGAGGATGTGTCACCTTTTCAATTTGCTTGTGTGTTTTTTCCCCCAGCATTTGTCTGCACCAGTAGCGCCTGCAGCTGTGTGCACTGTGCATACCTTGAGATTTTCTTATAAGTAAAAGAAAGAAATGTTATTGGATTTTTTGTTATCTAACAATCCTTGCTATAAGTCAGTTTTTCTCAAACTTTTTCTGGCTGAGAACCACTAAATCCATTTAACAAACAATCACAGACCACCTAACCTGAAATTGCCCCCGCGATATTACATCTTAGTATATGATGCAACCTTAAATAAAAATATTAGTCTCTTAATACAAAATTGTGGATAAAAAAATGTCTTTTGTGTCAAAATATCTTGTATGGAGCAGATCTGTGTGTCTGTGGGCACGTGTCGGTTCAAAGCTTAATGTTATTGGTCAGTTTACTTTTGTTTATTTGCGGGCTTGATTCTCTTTCTATAAGCTAAATGTGACTATGCAGAGAAGCTAACTAAAAATGAATTAGGTAGACCGACCTGTCTAGGATCTGGCATTCTGCTGGCACATCTGCCAAACCTCTGGCAGGGCAAATTGGATGTCAACCAGACTCGGGCCAAATCTGGCAATGATGACATATGAGGACTAGTATATGGACAGGTATATGCCATACCTGGACTAGTGACGGAATGTCATACCTGGACTAGTGTTGGTATGCCATACCTGGACTAGTGATGGTATGCCATACCTGGACTAGTGATGGAATGCCATACCTGGACTAGTGATGGTATGCCATACCTGGACTAGTGATGGAATGCCATACCTAGACTAGTGATGGTATGCCATACCTAGACTAGTGACGGAATGCCATACCTAGACTAGTGACGGAATGCCATACCTAGACTAGTGACGGAATGCCATACCTGGACTAGTGACGGCATGCCATACCTAGACTAGTGAGATTAGTGATGGTATGCCATACCTGGACTAGTGAAGGAATGCCATACCTAGACTAGTGAGATTAGTGATGGTATGCCATACCTAGACTAGTGACGGAATGCCATACCTGGACTAGTGACGGCATGCCATACCTAGACTAGTGAGATTAGTGATGGTATGCCATACCTGGACTAGTGACGGAATGCCATACCTAGACTAGTGAGATTAGTGATGGTATGCCATACCTAGACTAGTGATGGAATGCCATACCTGGACTAGTGTTGGTATGCCATACCTGGACTAGTGATGGTATGCCATACCTGGACTAGTGACGGAATGCCATACCTGGACTAGCGACGGAATGCCATACCTAGACTAGTGACGGTATGCCATACCTGGACTAGTGGCAGTATGCCATACCTGGCTTCCATGCCAAATACGGGCCAGTTATAGAAGTGGTCATGTCGCTATGTGGCATGTGACAATTCATTTCATTTTAGGAAATCATATGTCATTTTAGGAAAGCAGTTCTTAAACGAAGTTTTTAAAAAAAGAAATTAGAAAAATTATAATCAATATAATCAATATAATATTTTTGATTTGTTACTCTAGCCATTGTTTTTGTGTATCCAAATTTTATATATGTTTATTGAATGTAAAAATGTTTTTTGCTGTTTTAGTTCTTAAATATTCTAATGTCTAAATATATTTGTCTTTGTGTTAAAGATGTAGTTGGGTCACCTGGTTGACCGACAGTGATATCTTCCGCATTCTTGCTGAGCATCGCGCTAAGACTGCGGGAGAGTTAAACTATTAAATCCAGTTGAAACTGCCAGAGACTTCAAATCTAGCAAACATTGTTGCTTCAATTCCTATATTCCAACATACGCATATAAAAACGGATTAGATCCACTGTTCTTGTGGGCCATGTGCATTATGCTCACTGTGGCCTGTATTTGTGTGGTTTAGGTTTGTGCTGGTTTTGTGTCTCATGCACATGATGTGCATTGGAGATGTGGTCTAGCTTGTGTGAGTCAGGTGCAGTGACAGTATTGTGCGCACCCTCCGATAATATCCTGCAGGCGGCGCTCCTGGTCAGCACCAAGTCGATACAGCAGCATGAAAGAAAGGCTGTGTTTTTTATTCACCCACACACTCAAACAGGGAGTTGAAGGCTTGGTGCAGCTTGTCTTTATTCAGCCCCCACTGTAGTAATGCGGTAGAACCACCTTTCACTGCAGATACAGCTGGAAGTCTATCAAAGTTGGTCTCTTCCAGCTTTTTCCTGTTCTTTCTCTCAAAATAGCCTAAGCTCAGTCAGATTGGATGGTGATCTGTGAACAGACTTTAGCTATGTTGTCATCCAATTGTCATGTGACTTTTGAGCAAACTTTTAAAATGTTGCAAAAAAGGAAAGCGAATAAGGCATGTTTCCATCTACTGATTTAGAACAATCAACCAGGCCATAAGCAAAGCGTACATTTTTGTCAACTGTTGATGTTGACAAAAAAGCATGGCTCTAATAAACAATAAAAAGTAGAGGTTGCAATCTAGCACAGACCACACATCTCATAAAAACGTAGAGAATCCTCCCCTCTATGCTGCTACAGGCTTGGACTAGATATTTCTCAGACTTTTGTCCCTCTGGCAAGGTACAGACCCAACAGTAGACGGTAAAGTTTGCTACATCAGAACTTATTCGGCAAACATGTTTTCATCTCCCTTTAGTGTGGGAGCCAACAGCAGTTTGGTGTTTATGCTTGACGTTGGAGCCACATTCTCCTAAAATCAAATGTGCCTTTAAAGAGGGTTTATATAACTGTCAGTGTACCTGCACCATCCAGTGTGTATGAAAGGTGGGCACCTCCGCGCTGCCTCCCACCTGGTTCCTCCTATCAACTATAAACTTAGTTAAGCTCTAGAGCAAAATTCACCCTCAAAACAGCATAAAACCTTTTTGCAAAATTAATACATTTATTTAGAATTTTGCCATTTTGATTAACCGATTTGTAAAATTTTACAGTCAGTGGAAACAGATAGCGTTTCAAAAATTACAAAAATAAATATGTTTATCGGAAACACGCCAGTGACTTAGAACCAGTTTTTCCATAAAAAGTTTTTGTTTTAGGATGAAATGTTTTTTCAGATGTATAGAAATTGGTTTACTTAGCAAAACTGCAATGGAAGCACTTTTTTCACATCATACCAGTTGTGATTTACAACTGAATGTTGTAGGAGGATGATGGCGAGGCATGTTTTTATTGCTTGAACAAACTTACTCAGGTGTGATTTTAATTGCATTTCTTATTTATTGGGAATTGCAACTGCGAAACTGTGTTTTTTTGACATTAGCGTAGTATCAGCAAAGTATTGCACGCATTTATAATGGAATCACAACTACTGATATTTAATTAAGTCTTACAGCATGATTTTAAATTAGACTTAGGCCTGAACTATGGGCCATTCTGAACTCAGGTCTTGCAGTTAAGTCCACCTCTCTCCTCACAAGCTCTGACCATCTTCCTTGCACAAGTAAACAATCCCATTTAAGGCACTCTAGAAACTGGAAGTTGGAATTTCAGAAATGAAGACACACCTATTACTGAGACCAGTGTGGTGCAGCCTTTTGAGGTGTCACCAAAGGTTTCACCATTCAGTCTTGCTGCCCTTCAATGCCGATTGCTTGCATTAGACGAGCAAATGTAGGGAGTGGTGATCGCTGGGGCATTGAGTGGATGTGGGTGTTGCTAGTGGGATTCTGTGAAAGTCCTTGGTGGGTGTGAGTGGAGTGGAATGAGATGTGTGATGCAAGCTGTGGGGGCCGCATGGATGTAACTGCTGTCAGCAAGGGATGAAAGAGAAGCTGAACTCAAACCTCCATACTCCACTCTCTAATCCTCTTTTAGCACTGATTATTCTTCACCTTGAAGCCTTTTAGTGCCTTCTCACACTTGCTGCATACTTTTGAAACTTAGAGGTGTTTATCAAATAAATTTCTGTGGCACTAGTGGCCTTTATTCGACAGTAATCTGACAGGAACTGGGGAAAGACATGTGGCAAAGAAACCAAGGATGGGAGTCGAACTCAGAACGGCCTTGTCGAGGTTTATAGCCTCACCCGCTCTAACCTTTGCATCTAAGCTTTTCTTTCTGTACTAAAGTTCCAAAGGTTTCACTTACCTGCATCATCCAATCGCCACATCACGTTCATCCGCCGCCAGCCAATCAGCATCGGACTGTGCCCCGTTTCAACCAGTCATCGATCAAGCTTCCTTTTATAAGGACCTTCATTCATGGCAGCATCCTCTTTGCTCAACCCACCTCCACCCCTTCTTCACCTCCATGCTCCTGGCTCTTCAGGCCTCCATCCTTTCTCTGACCTCCACCACCAGTGTACAGGTCCCAGGGGAAAGACATCCCTAACCTGCATCAGAAATGCTCATCCAAGCTCACTGCATTTCACAGCATAATGTCTTCTGCCAGGGTCCGAGCACCAAAGAACTTTAATTGACATCAATTCAGATTAAAATATGCACAAAAGAAACATAAGCCAAACTGACACACTGAGAAGCTGCAAAAATGCTGGATTTCAAAAGGGATCTTAGCAAGAACCCAAAACACCTTGAAGGACTGCCAACCAAAATCCTTGATATTCATAACAGTTATGCAGAAAAATAATGATTTCTACTTGAGGCAGAAGAAGTTTTTTTCCATTTTTAATTGTCTTCAGTGACTTTTCTTGCTGTCCCCAGTCCTGTAAGCATTAATCCTCTTGGGAAGTATTTGGGCGCTTTCACTCTCAACACAGCAGATTTTGAACACCAACCTCCAAGGTCCATTTGTGTTTTGATGACCTCAGACTACTATTCAAGCTTCTTCAGCAGCCAGTTTTTGTTTTGTTTTTTTAAATCCTCCTGAAGCTGATTTGGATGGTTTTAGTGATGGTGAGGGCTTCGCATTTCGTAGCTCTGCTCTCCAGATCCCACACTTAAGCTGAATCACACTAACAAGAACAAACTTTAGATCTGTACGCTTATGTCAGCACCTCCCTCCAGCTACCGCTCCCTGCCTTCAGTCACTCCGGCATCAAGTTAGACAAATCCTGTTTCCTCCAGAGCTAAAGAAAGCTTAGTTCTGCTGAACATGGTCTCAAGAGACTTTGTGAAAGGTGGAAATAAGACTGATTGTGCAAACTCCAGCCTAAAAGCTTTTATAGAACAGAATAGAAATATCCTATATCGTTCCCCAGTTGGAAAACTCAAGTGTGCCAGCAGATTGTTAAAGATACAGTTGAAACTAGAGGTTATGTACACTGAATAAAAAGACTTATCTTACAATGTTTTTTTTCTCTTACTGTCTGAATTTAAATCTGACCAAACTTCTCTTGTTTTAAGTCAGTTCACACTGCAGGGTTTCTATGCCAATTTTTGTCTTGCTACAGTTAAAGATTTGCGTCACTTTTGGATCGACCAAAATTGTTTCAATTTGCTAAATGCCACAATAATGAGAGAAAGAATGTGTAGAAAGGGTATGTCCCAGTTTTTAGTTTGAAATGTGCAAAATGACTCCAGAACAAAACCCACAGACCTTCATTATCCACACTGAAACGTGTAATGTACTGAAATGAGCTGAAAGGCCACTCAGCGAAGAGGAAGCTGTTACTTCAAAAGACCCATAAAAAGCCAGATTGCAGCTTGTAAATACCTGCAGAGATGAAGAACTTCATCTCTGAAGATGTGTCCTGTGGTTTGATGAGACTAAAGTTTGTCCATGATGGCCATCACAACATTTGAAGGAAAAAAAAAAACAGGATATTAAACCATCTCAACTCTTTTGTATGACCTGGGGAAAGTATTCACAAGATTTAAAAGATTTATGTGTGAGCTCATTGTATTTTAATCTGCTGGACCTTATGTCTCCCATAGGCTCAGAGTTCAGTCTTTGTCAACATTCTATCTAAAGGGTTACAATGCGGATCAGACATGCTGTTCACTTAAACCAGACTGAAGATTCCCAGTCCTCTGCTGAGATACTTTGGTGTGACAGCTCTTATAGATAACCCGGGTACAAAAGGTAGAGACTCTTTCGTGTAAACAGAGCAGGCGACGAGCAGGTGGAAGTGTCTGCTTTCCGTTCTCATTCTTGCAAGAATCAATAAAATGTTGGTTGAGTGAAAATCATTGATCTCTGCTCGGTAACTTAGAGAGACAGTTTGTTAGGAAGGTTTTTTTTCTCCATTTTTCCTTTTTTTTCCATTACCACTTCATAAAACGAATGACGTTATGAGTAAAGAACAATATGTAGAAATATTGAAACAGCATCTAAAAGCATCAGGAAGGAAGGTAAGGTTTGCCAGCAGATTGGTTTTCCAAAGAGACAGTGATCCTAAGCATCCAACCCAGTGGTTCCAAAGTCATTTCAGAGAACAAAGGCAATGTGTTGGTGTGCCATCACAAAGACATGATCTCAGTCCTAGAGAACTTTTGGGCACATTTGAAAAGCTGTATGCATGATTTGTCCTACAACCTAACTCAGTTCCACAAGTTCGGAATGAGCCAGAATTCCAGCAAGCTATACAAGGGGTGCATGAGGTGAGCTGCTCGTGGGATGAAACGGTTATAAAAGTTTACCATCCCCAAAAACTCCTGCAGGGGCTTCACTGAGGGAGGGCGGGGAAAAGCAGAAACTGCTTCCACCTTTGAAGGTAGGGGAACCGCCCCTTGAGAAGACACTTTGTGTCCCAGGAACTCAGCAGCAGGCAGTCCAAACCGGCAATTCTCCTTGAGCGCACTGTATTTGTTAGCGGTTGGTGGGTTCCTCAGCAAACCCATCAGATGGCAGGTGGAAACAGAGTCCAAAGCAGCAACTACCTGGAAGTACTTGATCTCATCTGTGATTATCCCACGGAGATGGAACTGGGCTTCCACATGAACCATGGTTCTGGATCGTGCTGCCAGAACTCTGGAAGCTTAATAAAGGTAGAAAAAACAGAAGCGGCTGATGGAGCAACAGCCGCCTGGCAAGAAATTGGGTCCAAATCCACAGCTGGCAGAGAAGCGGCGGCAGCATCTGGAGAGTTCTCCTTATAAAACATGTTCAGATGTTCGCAGATGTTCGGGGTCACCAATGTGGAAGTCAGCAGAAAAAGACGAAAAAGTAATTTGAGCTTTGTTTTATTCTCAATGTCTTCCAACTAAAACCAAAAAATAGAATGAAGGACAACCGTTGGTGTCTGCTCACTTCACCTTCTGCCCTTCACAATAAGAGCATACATTGGGTGTGAAATATATACATTGTATCCGCCACACTTTCTTAATGTTGTTGTGATTTTGTAATTTGTAATTGTGCTATGTTAATGTTGAAGTGGTTTGCATCTCAGGGCCACCATAAGGAGGAGGACAGGTTTTTCAAAACATTTGGTTCGTTTGACAGTGTAGGGTTAAAGAGAACCGCAGCAGCTGGAAATGTAATCAATATTGCAGTTTTGCTCAGAATCTACTGGACTAATTAGCTGTGAAAACACCTTCACTGACATAATTATTAACTGTACTTGTGACTTGCAAAACGATGACTTTTCAGATTTTTATTTGTAAAACTGTTAAACTTTGAATTATCTTTCTTCACATCAACTTTAGTAAAATAAATGAACAGACCATCACCTTTCCAGCAGGAGTCACAGCTCATCAGGACCAACCTTGTCTAAAGTGGTTGACAAAGAGCTACATACGCAGCTCTTTGTCTTTCACATCAGCTTGCAGTCCCAGCAACCTCAGTTTCTGCAGTCCAGGTTCAGCTTGAAGAAAGAGACTTTTGTACAACAATTGCAATTAAAAGGTTTAGAAAGGCTGTTATCAGAGCTGTGAAAGATGCTGCTAACCCACCATCTGGATGCACTTAATCTGTCTGTAGCTCCAACAGGCCAACATTTAGGCAGTTTCCAGTTGCTACGCAGACTTCTGAGAACGTTGTGCATTGGAATTGTGTGCGTATGTGTGTGTGTGCAGGCCGCTCCGGGGTGTGACTGAACACATTGTAGGTCCATAGACCTTCAGCGCTGCCAGAGCTTCTGAGCCAAACTTCACTTCAAACTTGACTGCTTATGAAACCCCGCTGAATCAGAGTGCTTATAGACCTCAGAGTGGGCCTATACTCATAAAGCAAGCACCAGTAAAAAATCCATACGTGCACTATAGCCATACACACACATGCACACGCGCACGCACACTTGCGTCTTTTCAGGTCCTGAAATAGCTTTCAGCCTCCCACTCCCCCTTATATAAGCTCCCAGCACGGAGATCCATCCTCTGGTAAAGGCTAGGGTGTGTGCAAGTGTTGGTGTGTATTAATGCATGTGCCTGTTTGTGTGTGCACATGTGCGCCTCTGCTTCTTATCTGTGTGAATGCCAGTGTGTGGGCAGCAGGAGCGTCTTGATTTGTGTGTGTGCGTATGTGTATGGAAATATTTTGGATGTTTCTTTGCCGAGTCCTGCTGGTACCTCAGTGTATGGCGAGTTACATGGCATGTGCTTTAATTGAACAACACTTGTAAGTGTTGTTCAATATATATATATATATATA